>MPVS01000027.1:115253-139575 GCA_001931775.1 Fomitopsis pinicola
GGCGGCCGGCACCCGTGGCGACGGCGGCGCCGTCGCCGTTTGGGCTCTGCGCTGCGTCTGCGAGGTCGAGGTTCGAAGGGATGCCGGCGGGGAGCGCATACGAGGGGAGGAACTTGACGAGGTGGTAGAGGTCGATGTAGTAGATGCCCTCCTCGCCGCGCAGGTAGTGCTTCACCGCAACCGCGAACGCCTCGACGAGGTTGATAGCGGTCTTCTTCTCGACCAACGTACGGGCCTTGCGGCGATCTATGGGGGTTCCATCGCCCTCCGGCGCGGGCATGGTCTCGGGAACATGGAACCAGACTGTGCGCGCGAAGGTGCGTGAGGCGAGGATGATCTGTGACCAGAGCTTCCGGCCCTCGTTGTACCGCTCGAAACTAGAGGTCGTCCGGTAGGAGACGACGAAACCTAGGACGGTACCGATGCTGGTGGAATCGAATCATCAGTGAGCAGGCTCAGAGCTAATGCAGGCGTTCATGGAGAGTTAACATGGACGATACGATGAAGCTGTACAACGGTAATTGTCGCATCGTAGTTTGTGCTCTCACTACACGAGCGCTTGAGCGATCGTGGGAGGGCGTCACCCAAGGGGCAGGCGGGCGCGCAGCGCCCGTAAAAGGGTGGTACGTACCCCCCCCCGTGGGAGATTGCTTCGGGCGTCGCTCGGGCACAGAGGATTTGGGCGCTGTGGTACCGTCATTCTCGGGGACCAGCACCGGCTCTGCGATGGTATTCTGGCGTTTGCAAACCATGGCCTGTAGCGGGGAATGAAGAGCTCTGAGAAACAGTAGCTACCGGCTAGACGGGGGCAACAGTCGAGGGACAGGACAAGATCGCATAGCAATCGTGCGTCCTTCTGCCCTCAAGTGCGATGTACCTCGATAGCTCGATCTGGCAGGCCGCGCCTAAAGCCTCTCGCCCGAGCGACGCCCGAGGCAATATCCCACGGGGGGGTACGTACCACCCTTTTACGGGCGCTGCGCGCCCGCCTGCCCCTTGGCATCACCCAGCAACGCTCGATGAAGGGCAAGCCGAGCAATCGTCCATGCCGCGGTGCTGCTCCTCCCCCGGCGGGTGCTTTCATGAACATGCGACATTCATCCAACCATCAAACAATTGCAGAACCACACCGATCCCCACAAACTGAGACAACAGGACAAGAAATCACTCACACAGTCAGCAGCGTGCTCTGTATCCCCAAGTTGTGCACGAAGTGCGAGATGAGCGAGATCGCGGCTGCCCAGCCGGTGAAGAACAGGAGAAGGGGCCAGCAACGGATGACGGCCGTCGCGGTAATCGCGTTGGCGAGTTGCGACCAAAACCCGCCGGCTGCATGCGAGAACGGGTCGACCGCGTTCGAGAGGTGGTGCGTGTGTTCCATCTTGTGTAGCTAATCTTCGCCCTCTCGTCCAAGCGGAACGGGGATCCAGGGGCCGACAGCGACTCTACACCAGCGAGCTCGTCGGAAAGAAAAGGAAAACGGAGATGGGGAAAGGAAAAGGGGTGGGGGAGGAGACGGCCATGACCACCGATATGTATTGCGCACTCTCCATGATACATGATGGTAACGGCCGCGCAGCGGGCGCATCAGGCCTCACACTGGCCAGAATTGCCCCCGGAGGTTCGGCATGCCTAATGCCAAGACGGGGGGGCCTTGGCGTGCCTCCACCTGGGCCTGTAGGCCGCCGGGTACTCAAATCAGCTGCTGAACGAATCGTCAATTCACAACTGCACTAAGTACTAACTTCATGATCATCTTGAAAGGCCGAAAAGCGATGCTTCAAGGCAATGCTTAGTTCTAGAGACGCGGGACACTGACAGAACGTTTCGACGGGTCACCGGGAGGCCATGGCACGAGGAGCTTGCAAGGGCGCGCTCACCACGAGAGCTGTACGCTCTGCCAGTGGGCCGTGGCATGAGAGCGTGTCTGATGTGACGATCAAAGCAGGTCAGAACGCTGAGGAGGAGGTGGAGGAGGAGATGTCCTTCTAGCCACCAGCCGTAGGTGCGATCCTCTGGAGTACCGGGCACAAACCATGCACCTACACTTACCGCACGCAGACGGATCCTGTACGTCCCCACCCCGCTGTCTAGGCCGTATATACTAACCCAATGCAAAGTGCCAGTCTTGGCGACGCCGGCCCCCAAGTCACCAAGTGGTGTATACAAGCCTTCTTACACGCGGATCATGGTGCAGAGGCCTCGTGTGATTCACTCACATTCGAGCACTTATACGCGAATGACCTCTGCTCCCAGAAGTAATGCTGGCATAGCTGCCTTCTCTTACCACCTCGAAGCGCGAGGGCCCTCGCCTTCCTGGGATCCCTATGGTGCATACTCCCATATCCTGCGCAAGACTCTGATCTCAAGGACCACACCGCCTTCCTTGCTCGTTCCCTCGCCGAAAGATGCGCCGCCCAAGCACTATCTCGAACCAAATTGGTTGCGACGGTGACCTCTGGTCTACCCCTGTGCATACAGTCGCTGCAACTGCCGTGGTCCGCAGCTGGCCTCTGCTGCTATTCTTCGCCGGCTGGGCAGCTGCGATCTGCTTGATATGCCACTATGTGCATGACGTCGCGATTCAGAGCACACTTCTGACTGTGTGAGTGGTCATCACCATATATGCGCGTTTCGTTGGCTGTATGCGTAGCATGATGAGGCAACACCTGCTCACCACTAATCTTTTTGTAGGATCGGGACCGTTCTGGGCTTCATCATCTCATACCGGACGACCTCCAGCTTCGAGCGATACAACGAGGGCCGGCGTCTCTGGTCGCAGGTCGTCCTCGCCTCGCGCAACTTCTCGCGCACCGTCTGGTTCCACGTCCCCGAGCCCATATCTACATCCTCATCGCCCTTCGCGCTGCCCACATCTCCGCCGGACGTATCGAAAGAAGAAGGGGGGCGCACGGCGCGCGCACTCATCGAGAAGAAGGCCGCGATCAACCTCGTCGAGGCGTTCGCCGTCGCGGTGAAGCATTACCTCCGCGGCGAGGACGGGATCCACTACACGGACCTATACCATCTGGTGAAGTTCCTCCCATCATATGCGCTACCTTCGAACATCCCCTCTCGGGTCGACCTTGCAGATGCAGCGACCGACTCTGATGACGATGCAAGCGGGATTGCGGAAGAGGTCCTTCCCGAGCCCGCGACGGCGAAGCCGTCGAGTAGCAGTACGCGACGCGGGTCTTGTAATGAGCAGAGGTATGAGTGTAAGGCTGGAGAGGGATGCGGGGAGGGCAGACGTGAGGGGGTCAAGAAGGAGCCTGAGCTCCTGCCCGCATACAACCTGCCCAGGTTCCATATTATGGATATCTGGCCGCTGTCTGCGTTTGTGCGCGTTCTCATGAAGAGAGGGAAGGATGTCAAGGCGCGTTTTTTGTCAGCGGTCACTGCAGGATGGTGTGTTGACGATTGGCGTAGGTTGGGCGGACCCCGGCGCGGCTGCGAGCCCGGCATGTTCGGAAGACTGCCTCGCACAACGTCCCGCTGGAGATCTCGTTCTACCTCGTGAGGCGCTCCCTTTGCTGCCCCATTCCTCACCCAGCTAATATGCGGATGGGGCATAGAGCTCGTACGTAGCAGCCCTCCAGTCGTGCAAGGCTATTGATGTGCCCACAACGAGTGAGTCCTGCTTCGCCGCCCCTCCATCGAACTACGGATGCTGACCTGCTCTGCCCACGAGACGCCCTCATCGGCTCGCTCAACCAGCTCGTGGAAGCTCTGACCTGCTTCGAACGCATCCTCACCACTCCGATACCCTTGTCGTATGATGTTCGCCTTTTCCAGGTCTCCGTCGTGTTGACCTTGCACCTAGGTATCGCGTGCATCTCTGGCTGGTGACTGCCCTCTACTGCTTGACCCTGCCATTCCAGATCTGGAAGACGATGGGCTGGCTCACGATCCCGGCCACCACGCTTCTCGTGTGTCCCCTCTTCCCCCTTCCTTGCACCCTGTTCACGGTCTGCAGAGCGCAATATACTTCGGTTTCCTAGTAGCCGGCGGCGAGATCGAGAGTAAGTCCCTCCTCATCCTCCACCCTTCTCCTCACAAAAACGCGGTGTACAGACCCCTTCGGCTACGACAAGAACGACCTCGTACGCCTCTATACATCTCCTTCCCTCTCCGTCTTGAGACCATGCACAGAATATGGACCACTTCACACACAATATCATCCGCCGCGAGCTGCGCGCACTGACCGCCCAGCCCTTGCCCGTCCCGTCCGACTGGGCGTTCTCACGTTGGAACGACCTCCTTGTCGTCCAGGGCAGCAGGGTCGCGGAGAGCCCTCACGTCGCGCCAGAGGAGCGGGTGCGGAGGGGGGTGGGGAGCTTGAGAGACGCGTTGGCGGAGGCTGTCTAGGTGTGGGGCCTCTGTGGTGTCACTGGTATGGATTGGCGCGTCGGGAGTCTGGTGAGTGGCTACGGGAGCTTTGTATGGGTTGTACGTTTATACTGGGGCGGATTTTGCGAAGATCTGCGCGAAGTCGACTTGGCGCCCCGGTCCCCTCACTGGCAGGTGTGCAGACGTACCCTCAGGCTTCCCAGTCCTCATTGGCGTGCGGCGGTTTGACCCCCTCGTGCTCACTCGCTCATCTGTAGGTTCCCAAAACGCCCGATCGCACATTGAGCAAATCTGCATGCACATCGCATGGTGCATGACTGAAACGCATTGCGCGAAGTTACACGAATCATGATCGTTCACGTTTATTGCTATGTCACGCATCCCTCCGCGCAATCTCATCACTCATCACTTCAATGTACAGTAGCAGACAAGTATTGACACGATGTACAACCATCAAAGTTCAAACACGACCCAACGCCAGCCTAACTCCAGCGAGTACTAGTAGTCATTCTGTCTCAGCGTTTCGAGCTGTACCCCTAGAGCGCCTCGCGCATCAAGCCCCTCGGCACCAACAGTCTGTGTCTCCTTGACCTGAAACCACCAGACCTCGATGCGCGGTCACGTACTGTGTTACATTCTCGAACGGGTGTAGTATAGGATTTGCGAAGAACACCCTGCGCTTCTGAGGCACGTGGGGAATACGAGGTCGCTGGTTTGAGCACCCAGTACATAAAAGAGCTGAGAATCTCCTCTTGGTAGCAACAGGGATTGCCGGAGAGCGCCCTCCTCGAGACAGCCAAGACGAAATGGCATGGCAGTTGTGAGCAGGAGCAGAGCAGCCACGATGTAGTGCATAGGACGTAGCTCAAGACAGTCTCAGAGTTCTACGAAAAGGTGCATCCCTATAGCTATGGTTCCTATTACCGTTCAATGCGGTCCCATACGTAGTGAAACGAGGTTGATCGATGATAACGATCCTCTCCAATCTCTCCGATGCACTAACTGCGAACACTTCAAACTTTGAGAGAACTGGAAGTGGCGCGGGAATATCCCGTGACCTGACGCGCGGCCAGTCATATACATACGCCACGTGTTACTTAGTGCCAGTCGCGGATTTCTTTTTGCATTCCACGTGTTTAGGGCCCGTAACTATATACATGAAGGCCGCATAACTACAGCGAAAATTAGTCATAGGACCCCTGTCTTGCCTCACGGCTACCTGCTCAAGCGGAGCCCGTGCCAGTCGCGGATTGCCAACCATTTTCTCCACTTGGACTCAGCTTCGAGCTTGACACGCCTACCAGATTGTATGCACTGTGACCTCTCTTGGTCGAGTCCAACCTGAACTTTAGTACGCACTGCGTTTAGTACGCCCAATAGGATCGACGCAGGCTTTGTGGAGGCATCCAACATTTTCATCATGCAACACATTTCAATAGCCATTGGTAAGACTCCCGTTGGTATCATCTGAAGTCTGGGCCGTTCAGCCCCTGATTTAATCTCACACTAATCACTGATTCACGCAGGTGGCATCCACCGATACGGATCCCGCCCTTCAGCTACCTACAGAACTCTGGGAGATGATCTTCGCCTATCTCCCGCGGAGAGAGCTGCGAATCTGCCTCAACATCAGTCGTCTATTCCATGATCTAGCTACGTCGTCACTCTTTTCAACAGCCCGTATACACTTCGGGTCTTGGTTGGTCGCCTACAATGCGAGGAGAGAGTTCCAGGAAGGCTATACTAGTGAAAATGGGACATCTTTTCTGATACATATCAGCATGAACCTTGGTTTCGCATCCTGTATCAAGCACCTCGACGTACTGGCGTTTCCACTCCAAGCCACCATGGATCGTAGCTATGGGATGGGCACGTTCATCTTGATTGCTCATTGTTGTGTTGGCCGGGCTGACCTCGCGATCAGAGTGCTTGACGAGAGCGGTTGCCGCCATGCGTAACTTGCGCACACTCCGATGGTATACTGCTCGGCGTACCTACATGATCCCGAGCAAGAGGGTCCTTGAGACCCTGATGTCATCTTGCACACAGCTACGTGAATGCTCTCTGCCGTAAGTCATTCAGTCTATATACTTGAAGTCGAGTATGATTGTTGTTACCAGGTTCGAGTGTGTGGACGTTCTTGCGAACCTGGAGCCATTTCCCCATCTCACCAGCCTCTCTCTGGAATTCCAGTCACATGGGCCGTGGTCACTAGACATCATGCTCTACGAACGTCGTGCACCCACTTTGATATCTCTCCTGGACATGTACACACAAGCCTCTCTCACTGCACTCAGTGTGTCCGGAGAAGCTGCCACCATGTCGTGCCCCAAGCCAACCCTGCGCAACCTCACCCACCTTGCGCTCAGCAATTCTCGGCATCTGCGACACTTCGACAGTGTTCTGGAGCACTGCGTGCGTCTGGAATCTCTTTGGGTCGACCTGAGTGGCGGCCGCCACGAGGGCTTAGCACTCGTCCAGGTGCTCCGGGCGCACCCCGACGCACTCCCTCATCTTACTCACCTGAAGCTCACAATGCTCAACGCCCCTGCTCTATCCATGGACATCCTCGCGGCCTTCATCGCGCCTAAGAAGCACCTGCGATGCCTCGACTGGCAGGATGACCATGTCACTACTGCTCAGCTGTTGCCACTCCTCACCGTCCTCCCCTCGCTGCCGGCCCTGGAAGTCCTCGGCCTCCACCTGTTCCTCGAAACCGACAGCATGGCGGAGTGGTTGTGGGCTGGCGGCCTGAACGTCTTCATCCCCGAGCGTGTGACAGCCCTGCGCTTCACATTCAGCTACTACAGGCAGTGCACTGTGCCCCATGGAGGTTGTTGGGAAGAGCTAGTAAGTTACATTGATATTGCTCGTCACGCCCGATTAGGGTAGTGGCTGATTATGGGGTCAATCACAGTGGGCACGCGTCACGAACCTTGGCTTCCTGTGGATGATGGACAACAAGCACGACCCTATCGCCGAATCACATGAGTTTGCTACCGCTGCCAAGTCCCTGCAGATCTTGGGGCATCGCAACCTCTTCTATGATGTCGAGCACGTGAACGGCGAGGCGGTGTTGTCGCCACCTTGGTCGCCGACGAAGTCCATGTTCCGGTCAGTAGAAGACTTCGGGAACGAGGACTGGGCATGGTTAACGCGAGGCCACTCTTCTGTTATACGCAATGCCTTTACGCGTTGGTAGAGTTCAGTATATCGAGTAGCCCGTTACCCATGGTGGATTGGTCGTTTTCAATGATGGAATATTGAACCTTGATCCACTCAGCGACCGCTGGATGCAGTGTAGTACCTAGGAGAACTGCGCCTGGACGACCTCTGCGCTCTTGTTGTCCCCGCGCCCTTGCATTGTCTCGCCGAGACAGGGGATCTAGGATCGGAGTCTCATCTCGAGGGTGCCCTAGGCGGTTTGCGCGAAGAGCTCGGAGGTCTTTCGCCAAATAGCGCAGAGCGTGAAGCCGTGGTGCAATCTGTATATGCGGGTTGAATGAGGGGTAGAGACAAGCACAGGATGTGCGCGCACCGAGGGTGACGTAGGGGTTCTGCACGTAGGATGTCGTCTGTCTGTCTCGTTGGCCGGCCCTAGCAGTGGCGTCCAGTCAGGAACATGAGCATACTGACTCGCGAATCAGCCATCCTCCTCCTCCTCCCCACGAGCGATCTCTATGAACGCAGCAGAACAACTTGAAGATCCTACCGCTTAGTACGTTGAAGTCAACTTCGTGTTCCAAGTTACACGAGGACAACGTGACGCACTGCGCTTGCCCTGTACGTCCCGAGACTGGGATTACTTTCACATTATTGCTTTTCTGTAATTTTATCAGTGCTTCGTCGTTAGTGGATATTGAAACCTGCCTGGTCCAGTGCTTCCTCGCGGTACATTTGTCGTAGTCTCGGAACAAGACCTCCACGCGTCACGTTCACGTGTGGGGTTTGTGTCGAACCTACATTTGTCGTGCGAGCCGTGATCAAATTGCCAGCAATCTGAACAGGAGTGGTCGCTGTGTGTGCGTTTACTAGTAGGTGGCAACTTAGTTTTCAAGCTTGTTGAACTTGAAACAACGGCCAGTGAGTCCACCATGCTTGAACAAAGTTCAATACTTACAGCGGTCCTACCATTTCCAACATATAGATTTGACTCGCTGTCACTGGCAGGCTTCGATGAAATCTTCCTGCTTCTAAATTCTGCTTATGGAACGTCACGCACCGCATGCCATATGTGCGTGTCTCGCGACTGAATGGATTCTCCTCCTCCTCCGCTGGTATATGATTAGCTCCGGTGGGTATCATCTGAAGCTGTTCGCTCAAGCTGGTGCCCTCTCCAACCTGACCACTCATTCGCGCTACGCAGGTCTGCTCATGCAAGTGCCATCCGCCGATATGGAGTCCGCCACCCAGCTAGTACCCACAGAACTCTGGCAGGTAATCTTCGCCTATCTCTCGCGGAGAGAGCTGCGAATCTGCCTCTCCATCGGCCGTCTATTCCATGATCTAGTTGTGTCTTCGCTCTTCTCAACAGCCCGGATACACTTTGGGTCTTGGTTGGTCGCCTACGAAGTGAGGGGGGATGTCCAGGAGGGCTATACTAGTGACAACGGGACATCTTTTCTGAACCAAATCAGCATGAACCCTGGCTTTGCACTCATGTCAAGAACCTCGAGGTCCTGGCCTTTGCACCCCATGATAACTTGGATTGTAGCATTAAAATGGGCATGTTCCTCTTCATCGCTCATGATTGCATTGGACTGACCTCGCGGTCAGAGTGCTTGACGAGAGCGGTTGCCGCCATGCATAACTTGCGCACACTCCGATGGTATACTGCCCGGAGTGCCTGCATGATCCCGAGCAAGAGAGTCCTTGAGGCCTTGGTACCATCTTGCATTCAGCTACGTGAATGCTCTCTGCCGTAAGCTGTTCAGTTTCTATTCTTGAAGTCGAGTATAACTGTTGTTACCAGGTTCGAGTGCGTGGACGTTCTTGCCAACCTGGAGCCATTCCCCCACCTCACCGGCCTCTCTCTGGAAGTCCTGCCACTGGGGCAGCGTAATGAATCACTGGACGTCGCACTGTACGAACGCTGCGCATTCAACTTTAGATCTCTCCTGGATATAAACGCACAAGCCCCTCTCGCCGCGCTCAGCGTGCCTGGAGAAGTAGCCACCACGTTGTGCCCCAAACAGACCCTGTGCAACCTCACCCACCTCGCGCTCCGCAATCCTCGGCATCTGCGACACTTCGACAGTGTTCTGGAGCACTGCGTGCGTCTCGAATCGTTTTGGATCAGCTGGTGCGACCACGACGGCACGATCCCCGACATCTCCGCGTTCTTCCAGGTGCTCAAGGCCCACCCCGACGCACTCCCCCGCCTAACGCATCTGAAGTTCACGATATCCGGCTCCGAACCTCATTCCATAGACACTCTCGCGGCCTTCATCGCGCCCAAGAAGCACCTGCGATGTCTCGACTGGGAGGACGCCTATATCTCTACCGCGCAGCTCTTGCCACTCCTCTCCACCCTCCCCTCGCTTCCGGCCCTACAAGTCCTCGGCCTCCACCTGACCACCACCACCGACGACATGGCGGAGTGGATGCGGTCCGGCGCGCTGAACGCGTTCATCCCGGAGCGTGCGACAGCCCTGCGCTTCGCGTTCGACCACTTCTCTGCACACGCAACCCGCGGGCGCTGCTGGGAAGAGCTGGTAAGTTGTTGCTCGTCTCTCCTGGTTAGGGCAATGGGTGATGACCGGGTCAAATACAGTGGGCACGCGTCACGAACCTCGGCTTCCTGTGGATTGCGGACATGCTGGGTGCCCGAATCGCTGAAACGCACGAGCTTGTCGCCTCTGCCAAGCCTGAGTCCCTGCGGATCCTCGGATCGCGAGCTGTTTTACGACGTCGAGCACAAGAATGGAGAGGCAATGTTGTCACCCCCTTGGTTGCCCACGAAAATCATGTTCCGGTCGGTAGAAGACTTCGGGAACGAGGACTGGGAATGGTTAATGCGAGGCCATTTGGTACTATTGTGATGTCTAAACACAGGATGGATCCCCCGTGTACACGATGTACTCGTTGTGTATCAACAGCGAGCGATTGTGAGACTAAGTAAGAAATGAAGCAACAGGGCCACCCTTGTGGTAGTATCGGAACAATCGAAGAAGAGGATAACGATACGCTACAAACACAAAGATACAAAAAAGCCCCTGCCCAACCTAGTCACCCCCGGCCCAAGCAGACCAAGAATACGACCCTTTTGGAAGTGATAAGGGCGGTTGTCAATGTCTATCTGCCAGTGCCGGGCTGCCTGGGCATAAGTATCGGATCGACCGGCGCATATCCCACAGTAACAACTCAATTACAAATAAGTAAGAGGTCGGTTATGACAAGATAACAAGGAGCTTGTATTGATTTGTATTGATTTGCGCACCGCTAACAACCTCTGACACAAGACACTAGCTCCGGCGGGCGCGTGGAGATCTTATTCCGAGACTACCATCCGTTGAACTCTGCACGTCTGTATCGCTGGTGTGGAGGAAATCTCAGGTGCGCGAACACTACTCAAATTTAGGATAGATGTAATGATCCTCGTTCATCGATCTGCAGAAAACATCCTGTACGTCCGAGTCGAGTCATCCACTCAGAGTGGATGCGACTTTGGTCCACCAAACTCAAGCCAGCTCGTACTTGTACTATAGTCTACTCCCTCGCTCGCCACAAACACACAAGGATGGCGACCACTCCCGTCAACAAGACCGTGCATCCCTTCGAACGCTCGCGTTTAGAGTCCCTGCTCTTCGGACGCTTCTTCTATGCGCCTGCCTTCGACATTTATGGAGGTGAGCCTATGGTTTCTCACTCAGCTTGCAGGTGTGGGAGAAGAGAGCGGGTGTTATGGTGGGTGGGCGAATGGTCTACGGAGCATCGGGGTCGAACATGTGGTTCTACCCACGCTATGCCAGGCATCTACCAACGGATTCATCTCTTTGGCATTTCCGGAGGCTCGATGCGTCTGGACTCCTCGCTCTGTGCAAATTGTGCCTCCTCTCTTCACATCGATCTCGTGGGGATGCAATCGCCCTTCCAGTCGCTAATGAGGGGTCTTATGATACCTCTCTAGGCGCACCAGACGTCGTCTCCCATGCGTGCGATGAACTAGGGGCAAACTAATGTGGCAGCTGCTAATAATTCGGCAGGTGTCAAGGGTCTGTATGACTTTGGTCCGCCGGGATCCAGTTTACAGAGCAACATCATCGCCGAATGGCGAAAACATTTCATCGTGCAGGAACACATGCTCGAGCTTGATACCACTATCATCACACCCGCACCCGTGTTTGAGACATCTGGCCACGTCGCAAGGTTCGCCGATTGGATGGTCAAGGATGTCAAGACTGGCGATGTGCTCCGAGCTGATCACCTCGTGAAAAACGTCTTACAAGACCGGTTGGACAGCGATCGCTTGGCCAGAGATCCTGCGTACCAACCGCCGAAGGAGGACGACAAGAAGAAAAAGAAGGCGAAGAAGGAGAAAACAAAACCTGCAGCCGTTAAATTGCCCGATGAGACTGTGGCGGAGTACGAGAGCATCCTCGCGCAGGTATTTCCGTCGTCTGTGGAGCCAGGCGCATCGATTGACTCCATCTCACAGCTGGACAACTACGACGGGCCCGCGTTGGGTCAGCTTTGCCGCAAGCACCAGATCACGAACCCGGACACGGACAACGAGGTGTCAGAGCCGGTGATGTTTAACCTCATGTTCAAGACAAGCATCGGCCCCACGGGGGACGTGCAGGGGTACGCTCCACCCCGCGAAGCGCGTGCGCTTGCTGAACCGCACTCCATAGCTATCTCCGACCCGAAACTGCTCAGGGCCACTTCCTCAACTTCAGCCGCTTGCTTGCATTCAACAACAACACGCTCCCGTTCGCCTCGGCCCAGATCGGGCGCTCGTTCCGCAATGAGATCTCCCCCCGCTCCGGGCTTCTGCGCGTGCGCGAGTTCACGATGGCGGAGATCGAACACTACGTGGACCCGGAGGACAAGAGCCACGCGGGCTTTGACGAGGTGCGCGAGGTCGAGCTGGATCTGCTCGACCGTCACACGCAGGAGTCTGGTAGTACAAAGGTGACGCGGACGACGGTGGGAGCGGCGGTGGACAAGGGTATCATCGCGAACGAGACGCTGGGCTACTTCGTCGCGCGCATCTACATGTTCCTGACGAAGATCGGGATTAACCCCAGACGGCTGCGCTTCCGGCAGCACATGGCGAACGAGATGGCGCACTACGCGACGGATTGCTGGGATGCGGAGATCGAGAACTCGTACGGCTGGACAGAGTGCGTCGGGTGCGCGGATCGCGCGGCGTACGACCTGACGGTGCACTCCGAGAAGACCGGGCACCCGCTCACGGTCAAGCAGCAGCTCGCGGAGCCCATCGTGACCGAGCGCGAGGTCGCAGAGCCGAACATGCGTCTGTTTGGCAAGACGTTCGGCGGGAGCACGCCCATCGTGACGGGGATTCTGAATTCCATGGACGACGCGCAGCTGCTCAAGCTGAAGGGAGAACTAGCCCAGGGGTGCGACGCGAGTGCCCAGCTTACCCCGTGCAGATGACTCACACGCGCACTGTTCTAGGACCGCCGCCGTCTTGTCTAATGACGGCAAGGAGTTCAAGCTTACGCCCGATCTTCTCACTATTGAGCGAAAGACTCTGAAGCAGACGAGTACGTGAACCGACCACCGCATGGACCGTCATCTGACCCCGACCATTCAGCGCGCGAATTCACGCCGAACGTCATTGAACCTTCGTTTGGCCTGGGACGCATTCTATATTGCCTGTTAGAGCACAGCTTCTGGAGTCGAGAACAGGACATTGGGCGTGGGGTACGCGTTGTTCTCGTTTCCCATGGGGTCGTGCGTCGCTGACGCCCATTCACTATTCGCTCGTGCCTCCACCGCACGGCCCTGGATCATCTAGGTCTTGTCCCTGCCCGCTCTAGTGGCTCCCACCAAGGTTTTGATCGTGCCACTGAGCAATAAGAAGGAACTCTTCCCGCTCGTTCAGGAAATCAGTGAGTACCGGCTCGCGGTCATCTGCGCGGCGCCGCACACGATGTGGTGCGGGGCAAGTGATACATCTCCCACTAACCCCATTGCGTCTGCAGCTGCGAAACTGCGGAAGGCGGGCGTGTTCTCTCGTGTGGACGACTCGAGCCAGTCAATAGGGAAGCGCTACTCGCGGAACGACGAGCTGGGCACGCCGTTCGGGATCACTGTCGACTTTGCATGTACGTGATTCGTGCACTTTCCTCGGACATCAAGCGCAGCCTAATCGCAATCTTACACGTACTCGGTTAGCTGTGCAAAACCGGACGGTGACGCTGCGGTAAGTCGCTGAATAGGTGCACGCGAACCCGGCGAGGGGGCACACCCACGTTGCGCGTGGCACGGGCGAAGCTCTCGCCCGGTTTGCGATGATGATGGCGGCTTGCTAACGAGAGCTTGTTGCAGGGAGCGTGACACGACGATGCAGCTCATCGGGTCTGTGGACGACGTGATCACGACGGTGACGGAGTTGGTGAATGACACTATTCGCTGGCCGGAGGCGGCGGAGCGTCTGCCGGTCTACGACGGCGTGCAGGCGGTAGAATGATGCTCATGTGAGTCGGCAGCTGCGCTCCCACCACTGCAGAGCCTAACTGAGCCGACCATGTGCAGATATCGAGGACGTCCTCCGTGTGTATGTTCGAGCGAGAGCGAAACGTGAAAGAGAGTTATAGATACAGACGAAACACAGATTGCGAGAGAAACAGGGATGATCCTTGGTGCAGAGGTGCCTTGGTATGCAACGGTGGTTAGTGGCGAAGCTCAGCGAAGGTTTGGTGGCGCGGGAATAGCCGACGCACGTCGACGGGCGCGGCGCGCGACATGGACGAGAAAGTCAATGTGGGTCCCGGTGAGTGGGCGTACACACGTTTCAGACGGCGGATATGATTGTGATGGCACTATGGGACATGTGCGACGGCCATGACGACGGTGCCGGCATCGCGTGCGGATATGCATATTTTCGTCGTGTCAGCTGCAGACTGTCAATGGGTCTGTGGCCGAGGCGAGGGCCGCAGTGGTCATACAGTTCGATCGTACAGGCGGCCTAGTGAGCATGTCGGAAGCGGCGTTGAACATTGTCCGTCGATAATCCGTGGCCGCCGCCAGTGGCCCCGAAGACCAAGGAGATGAAGTAAACCGCAGGGCAGGCAGCGTGGCCTAGACGACCGCCGAGGAGAATCTCGGAGGCAAGTGTTTCTCGACCGGCGGTGACTTGGTGGCGAGACTGCTGAGAGACCGCGGTACTCAGTGTTCAATTAAACATACCGCGCTCATGTCGCAGGTCCCATAGAGCGGACCAGCGCACTGTGTCCGAGAGCATCCGCGCCAGGATTTCGCCGCACATGTGCCGGCGAGCGGACGGTCAGCAGACGCGCGGACGAGGGCAGCTCCCGGGGTGAGGTAAGCGGCCGTGAGAGGGCCGTCGACGACATGGGAAGGGACGATCCCAACTCTTGTTGAGGGCAAGACACACTCGCTCGCGGCAGACGCGGCGTACACTGACTGACAGACGCGGCCTGGCTGCGAGAGGACCCGGTGCCGCCGCTCGGCGCGGAGGTCTGCTGGCGGAGAGTAAGTCAGCGGACGGAGGTTGCTGGTATAGGACAGGGATGACTGGGCTCGCGTTCGCCCGAACGAGGTGGAAGCGCTACGGTACGCCTCGCGGCGAAGCCCCTCGTCATAGTTCGCATCGGGGCTCTGGCTTGCCCAGGAACGCCGGGATAGTACCCATCAATCACGATTCACGGGCGTGCGATGACGCGGGGGGCTTCCCATAGCCAGACAGGCACGCGGCGGGGCACGCGACGGGCGTGCGCGAGGGACAGTTCGCAGTCGGGGCGGGAAACGAAGTGCGCGCAGACGAACTGGGCGATCGCACGGAAGTCAGAAGGGCAGGAAGCAGAGAAGAGAAGCGCGTGCGTACCAAATATCGACGTCCCGTCGGCTTAACTCGAGAAGCGCGAAGAGCAGCCTGGCGGCGAGATCCTCGACTGCGGCAGAGTCAGATGCCCGCTGTCGTGCTCCATACTTCCACCACCGCTATCTATCGCACTATGGCTATACGTTACCTTCGCGTTACCTGGGAGAATGTTTCGACAGCAGCAGCAACGCGCTATCCGTCTTCGGTTTACTGCAAGTGGCATTAAGGCTAGACACGAAGCGTACGGCGCCACTGTCCGGCCCAATCCTAACCACTCCAATTCACCGAAGGCATTCACACCTCCTAGCGCAGGATCCAGGCCAAGTCTACGCCTCGCTTCGCGGAGTGTATTGAGGGCTACACAATACATTTGAGCAACTACATCGCCGAGCCTGAGCAGCGGGGGCAGCTCTCTTGACAGCATCTGACTCGTGGATCGCTGTCGGAAAGACCATGAGTACAATAGTCGATCGATATGTAGAGCACACCTCCTTCTGTATTCATTGAGCGTATGGCTGATGCAGTGCGGCGCGGCTGTAGCGGTAGGAGGACATTGAGCGGCAATTGGGGTCGTGCACGCACATTAAGACCCAGTACAGCTCTAGTGTGCAATACAAAACCTAAACATCGTCATGAATGTTGAGAAGTCACAGATATACCCTGAACTTACTGACAGAAACATCTCTGAGTGGATGTATTGGCACACTTTTATACATGACACGGTTGAAAATCCTCGTGCTGAAGACATCCGTCATCAGCAAAAAGGGCTCGCCACTATGTAGGCATTGGCGAGTCAGGGGTAGGCTAGCGCGACCCGCAAGACTACCTTGACCATTCGTAGCCATTGATATAGCTACGAAGGACTGTGGTCAGCTGAGTTGTGCCTACAGCGGGCTATGGTGGCCTTGCAAGTCACGGTTATATCCAGTCATATATTGGCGAGACTTTTTTGCTGATACGGTCGCCACAGTTCGTTTTTAACATGCTCGGCACAGAGGCGACTCTGTCACGTCTGCATGGCGAATACTACGAGATTGTGGCGAGTAGAGGGGCCATGTGCCTTGCAAAAGCAATTCAAGATATTCGATTCGCGAGCATTCCTCGAGGGACAGGGTCGAGGTAAGGAGGGCTCATGGGCGGAGCGCGCTAGGTCGTCTGACAGCGAGACGCTAGACGGTGGGGTTGCCGTTGGCGGGCGTGGATAATTGTAGCCATCCGAATCGGGTATGGCAGGACACGCTGCGGCATGTCGCGGTGCGCCAGCCCGGTCGGGGAAGGGGTAGTCAGGTGGAAAAAGTCCGTAACGAGAACGCGACGTCGCGACTGAATAGTGTGAGCGACCAGCTCTAGAATCGTTGCATCATGAATGGGTGTCCGGGTACGCAGGCCGAGCTATCGCGGACGTGGGGATCATGGCATGCATTGAGCTTGCTGGCAAGGGGAAGACGACGAGCTGATACGAGCTCGGGGGGAATTGGGAGGAAAGGGAGCAATATGGCGGTCGGGATGGCGGTGGCTGGCGGACGAACGCGAGGCGGGAGAGACGCGCGCCTGGGATTGGCAAAGTCGCACAGTGACAGTGCAGCTCGTGGTTCTGTCTTATCTGTGCGAGCCGCGTTGGGTGATTTGAATCTACACGCTGGGGAAGATGCGAGGCGTGGCGATGATGGCCCAATGGGGCCTAATCGACCCTCGGCTGCCTCGACTCCTCAGATACCTCAGATTCCCGATTAGGCTTCGTAATTTAAATTGTATACGCGGTTGAATGCCGACATCCTCGCGCAGGCCCAGACCCGCGGGCCTATAAAATGCCATCCCCTCCCCGGCTCTCTCCCCTCTCCATCCCGCTGTTGCACCAGCGTTGCACCTGCAGTCTCTCCAGTCCCTCCAATCCACGTCTTGCCCGGCATTCGCTTGTCGCTGTTGCACCTGAGCCTCTGAGAGTTCCCCCACCGCACACCCCGACACAAATTACACATTTTTGACTTATCATGTCGAAAATCCAGAAGTCGTCCTCGTCGTCCTCGTCGTCCTCGAGCTCGTCCACAACACCACCGCAGCTCGTCGCGCTGCCCTCCCTATCATGCCAGCTCTCCTCGCTACCCCAAGCGAGGAGCCTAGACCACCTGTCGCTGCACCACAACTCCATGTCAGCACAGCGAGCAGCCGAGAGTGAGGCCAAGGTGTGTACACACGTCATCTCTTACCCACCCGCATACTCACCGGGAACCGTCTAGCTTGCAAAGGTCCTCTCGAAGGCATCCTCGTCACATCCTGTCGCGTTCGCGCCAACGTACGCCACGCCGTCAGGCGGCTATTCGCCGAACAACAACTCGCCTCCGCTGATGATGCGGAAACCTGTGAGTTGCGCGCCGTCTGCTCGCCGTGCGCCCTGGCTGACCCTGCGCCAGGCGAAAAAAATATCAGCGTGAGGCGCACCGCCCGCCCACATCGAAACCGGATCCGCTTCATAGACGTTCCCGCCCTTTCCGCCTCATCTCTAATCGGCCTATTGCATGGGACTTTGCAGCACCTACCTATCAGTAGTTGTGCGCCGACGCTTCGTCTCCCCTCGACTAAAAGCTCTCGCTCGCACATCCTCTCCTCGCTCTGCACCTCTAGACGTCTGCGACCCCGCCTACCTACTACTGTTACTATTATATCCTCTCATACCGCATGATATCCCCGTCCTTTCTTGCAGCATCTCCTTCTCTCCCTCTCGCATCCTCTACCGCACATCGCAGCCCGGGGCTCTCTTGGTGTCTACGCATCCTCACTATTACTCGCACCCGTATCTCGTACTGTGGAATATATTACCTGGCGCCTCGTTTGCTGTATGCTTCTTTGTGAAGTCTCTCGGCTCTTGTCCACAGTGAGCATCGGCTGTCTTCTCTGTCTTGTCTTCTGCTCCTGCCACCGTATTGTCCTGTCTTCGGGCCGTTCCCCGCTATCTCCATGCCTTAGAGCCTCCCGTGACTTCTTCAGACCGGTACCCTCAATGCACGACCACGCAACAATACACGCGGTCTAGACCACGACAACGGTCTCGCGAAGCTTGTGGGTTTGTCTTCCGCGCCTGCTGCACATCATTCTAACACGGCCTTCGCAGGTTCTGCGACTTCTCTTCATTTCTCATTTCTGGTGTACGAGCCCTCTCTGCTCTCCACACGTGTTCGGCCCTTGCGACAAGGTACGGATTCGTGATGGGCTGCTCTGGCGTTTGTTGACGAAGCAGGGGCCCGATGCGGCGCCGCTGGTGCCTAGCCTGAGCCTGCCTGGATGCGCGCACTCGGTGCAAACAATGAGAAAGGCATGCATTCCCAATACGACAGGAACAATACGCGGGGCCTAGATCGCTGCCACTGGCTCATCAAGTCCGTCAATGGAGTGCAGACGTGTCGCCGGTACTTGACAATGACGCGGTATGTACCCTCCACGGTTGTCCTGCTTGGCTGACTCTTCGAAGACACTCACTCATTGACAGTGTTGCACACTGCTAGCAGCTGGTTCAGATGATGCGGAGTGCCACTCCGGCACAGCAACACTCAGTGTGTATCTTCTCTGTTCATCTTGAAAAGGTGGGTGTATATGCTCGTACTTGTTGCCGCTCCGCCCGAGTGGGTACAGTTCGAGATTCGCATTGATGCCACGTGAAGCAAAGTGGGGCCCATTCGTGTGCGATCCCCGTTTTCTGCCCCCGTAGTGCACAGCTGTGAAAAGCATTCGTCTGTGTCGGCAGCTCAGAGTACGAAGACCTCTCGCGCCTGCCGACGCCGGAGCATACGCAGCAATGCAGCCTCTCCTCCCCATCTGACCGCCTCTACACGGAACCCTACTTCTAGCGCAACCGAGCAACCACGCCTATATCCGTCGCCGCTCACAAGATCGGCGAAGCCACAGAGCACGCTCTGACATGGTACGAGAATGCTATCGACGATCCCCGCACATGCTCCCGACATACCTGGGAGATTCGCCGCAAGGGGCAGGTAAACAGACTACGAGCCGCTCATGGGGCCCCGGACCAGCGCGAGGCCGCCCGCGCATGCTGCAGACCGCGTATCCGGCGCGTCTGGCACCGGCCGTGCTGGCTGCTGGTCGCTCTGAATGGTCGATGGGCCTTCGCCGCCGCCCGGCTCTCGCGAGCGGAGGGCGAGCAGAGATAACCCTACTTGGGACGGAGGGGCACGCGCCCGTATCTCCGCAGGGCCCTCGGATCGCGGCGCAGGCCTGCGTGTCTGGCCAGCGAACGTCCGCACTGCAGGCTGTACCTGCGGCACGGCCGTGTGCAGAAGCCGCGTAGAAGCCAACGAAGCAGGTCGGATTGGGCGCGGAGGCGCCCGGGAGGATCGAACAAGCGCAGGAGCTACCCACACACCGGTGCGGAATTACCTGCTGGTCTGCGTGGATTCCATGTCTGATTGCGCCTCCTAGCTCGTCGTGTTGCGTGCGTTCTCGACCGCGCAAGGGGCACAGGTGACGACTCGCGCGATTGATCAGGTGTGTCGCGAGGATGCAATTGGTTGTGGCGACACTAGGTGGCACTAGATATTATCTTCATTCAGGTCTCCTACCGTGCTTGCCGGATGCGCGCTGTACTGAAGAGTTCAAGAATACCCGGTCACGGTGAGTATGTAGTTGTCCGACTCTCCTCACCCTCGGACTCCACTACACAACGCTCCCGATATATGTGCGCAACCTTGACGTTCAACGGCCGTGCTCGGACCCTCTGAAGTTGGTCGGCTAGCAGAATGGATCAAGTCTGGGGTCCCCACGTGCATGACATTGCAACATCTCTGCAAGAGCCGGCGAACGGCCCATGTCTGGCCTGACAATTAATTTGTCCTAGTCTATTACGCCCCGGGGACAGTACCGCCCTGCTCGCGTCAGTTCTTGCAACATCCATCGCAGGATGATAACCCCTGGGAACGAGGACCGCGCTCCGGTGCGTCCGCCTATCTGTCCTATCACGCTCATCGGGATGCACATCTCGCCTGCTCGTCTTTCGTCGAACGTTCTTACGTCTCATTCGCAGTACCCTCGACGCTAAGGCGTATGTGGCCTGTATATCAGCGCAATGCGGGACACTGCACGAGCTACCAGTGGGCCTCCCGCGATCCCGTCGTCCGTGCTGCCGGGTCGACTTGAAGGGCCAGGCTCAGCGGAATCAGCGAGCCCGCCGCACTGGCCCCTGGCCCTAGGCTCCCGACGAAGCCTTCGCCGTCAACACGCCCCGCAGAGTGCTCAGTGCGCGTGGTCATAGTCACACAGATATCTCACAGTAATCCCAAGCAGTGCGTTCGTCGACCGATGTGACGGCCTCGCATGCACCTTCCTGCAGATATCAGCAGCTGCAGATCCGACAAAAACCGCAACAGGAAGCAATAGGCACCATCGGGCAGGGGGCTCGTGTACGGACCCCTCTGATGCTTCCTCCGAGATGGTGGCTTCTTTGCCATGTCTATTACCTTGTAGAACTGACTTATATGGCGTCGCAAACACGACGGCGCCCGCACCGAAGATACTCCCCGGGCGCTGACCCACGATAGGTTGGACGATCAACGGATTGCGGACCTGCGCGGACGAACCCTAAGTCAGTACGCCCAACCCGCAGCAAGCAAGCATTGGGGTTTCTTGTTTCACGGATGCTATGCGCGTTCGCGACTGCGCCGCGTGAGCCTTGCGGAGCAGCAGAAGCGTGCATTATGCCGGTGGAGGGCCCTGTGTGGAGAACGTTCATCTAAGAGTCAACGTCAATGTTGCGTACTGGTTACGCGGCGCACGCTCCGAAATGTGGAACACGGTCCACCGGGGAGGAGACGTATGTCCAATGCACCAACGTTCGCCCGTGGCCGATCGAGGAGGCAAAACGTGGAGCTCGTAAGTATTTCGCAGGAACTCGGATGGATATTTCAACGCCGGGCGCTTGGCATCTCACCGGCCATGGCATTCCCTAGGCAATGTCCCCTCCCAGCCTAAGAGCTCGGCTAAGTCGCAGTACGCTATCTCGCGCGTCGGGTAAGGGCTGGTTCACCCCTCCGGGACGCGTTGCTCCGGGTCGCGAGGCACTTGACCGCGCGCGATTGCCTCCGGGGCTTCGTGCTACTTACCCCTAGCCGTTCCTCCCCAAGTCCGGACAACGATCTGAGCAGTCCACAAACGACGCAACGGTACGCCCCCTCCCAACTCTAAAACCCTGGACGCGCGCGCCAGCGTCCACCGCCCGCTGATTGGGCCTCCGTGCGCACCCTCGCACGCCGCCGGTGCCTGTACGACAGGTGTGCGCACGTCCTCAGGCTATCCGTCACTCTCACTTGCTCCCGGCGAGCACGTTGCACGCATATACCCACCTTGCCCTGCATGACATGGCATGACGCACCGCGATATCGCGTCACGGTGCCTCTCGACATACTGCAGCATCGGCCCGCCCCCCTGCGCACACTTCGCCACTGGCGGCGTCGAGCACCGCAGCGGGCCGCTGGCGTGCTGGGGCCCGGTGGGGATGCGCCGTCCCCCTGCTATGCCCGTTACGGGCGCGACATGTCCATTTGACGTGTGTGTTGGGACACATACGCGGGACGATCTCCGGTCGACAGGATGGGGCTGTGATAAGCTATTAGAGCCGCGAGAGCATGATGCATTGTCGCGAGCCGCGCGTCGACGCAGAGCTGGTGCATTCCGAGATCACCCTCGAAGCACACCGTTGGTGCCGCCTTCCCTCCGCGCATGCCCTGTCCCTCTGACAGCTACTAAGAAAGTGAGTTCGCGAGGCCATCCCCCGCTCGATGGTGACATTTGCCGAGATTGAGCAGAACGCTGTCGACCTCGTTCCGGCAGTGCAGATCAAATTTGAATGGAAGTGCCAGCTTGTGTCTCTGACCCACTCGACTCGGAGGCCCACTCGCGACATTCCGGGCGCGTAACATGCACCACAATGGCGACAAGCCGGACGTCCCATTCCTCATCCTCCCTATCTCGAGCTCGCTTCGTTCCGGACGGCGGACGTCGCGTCGCCCTGCGAGTTGACGTTACCTGCATGATCTCCGGGTGGGACAGATGATGGAGGGCCATATATCAGCGGACGGTGTGGGGGGCTGCCATCTCCGTGTATGGCCTAGTCTCGGCGACCAAACGGACTGCGTTCGCATAGTACATAAGATGGATGTGCAAACGCGCACGGGGAAGCTCCGCCACTGACATATCCGCCGGCCACGCTGCGCCCCGCAACAGACAGCGGTGGGCCTTGTCTGGCGTTGATGTTGATGGCACGGTGCGCCCGAATTTGTCCCGGGCGTGTCTCCCAGGAGCGGGCTTAGGGTGCTCACTTCTGGACGGTTCCGGCATAACGATACAGGCCATAACATAGCGTGTCATTTCCAGCGAGCACGAGCACAGGGCGCGACATATAGCAAGAACGTTCCACAAGCACAAGACGAGCGCAGCGTGTTACCCTAAATTACAGACATATGTTCCTTTTGCAGCCGGCGTTCCGTCCCAGGTCCAGTGTGTGTACGGCATTCGATAGTCATAGTGCCGGTACCGTTCGTTACTTCTTCTTCCCCGAAGCCTCCTTCTTGCTGACGCGCTCTGCAACGTGCAGCGCGGAGGCGATGTCCTTGCCCAGGCGCCAGACGATGTAGCTTGGGACGAGGAGCCACAGCCTAAGATGAGAAAGAACGCGGTGAGTCAACGGCAGGATGACGGCACGAGGAACAGGACGCGCACCCGTTGGGGATGACCCAGAGGACGATGAGGTCCTTGAGCGTGTTATGGCCGACGGAACAGCCGGAGCAGTAGTACTCCTGGAGCCAGTAGAGGGCGGTCTTCGACAGGGTCATGACGGCACTGGCGAATCCCAGCAGGGCCGCGGACGGCGACCCCTTGACGTGCGCCAGATAGAGGTAGCCGATGTTCATGCAGTTTTCAACAACGTTCAGGAGAGCTGCGGGCCAAGCGTCAGTCGGCGCGCCAGGGCGATGACGCACGCGGGCACTCACATTGAGCGTTGGGGAAGCCATCGCCCTCCTGGAAGGCCTTCACGCCATAGATCTAGACAGCTGACATCAGTGACGTGGACACCTCGCACAGGCAGGAGTGGAACACACGTAGTCGACTTCCTGGTAAAGCGCATAGGGCTTCCAAATCCAGTGGAGGTCACCGCCCACCATAGATCGCGGCCTGACAGATACAATCTTATGAGTGACATCCATATTACCCGAAATGCATGGGCGGGTGTGGCGGGTCTCGCTAGGGGGCGCCTACTGTCATGAGGGTGAAGCGAATAGCCTTTCTCGTTCCCCCCTCTCCAACGTATCATCACCGTATTGCTGTTCACAGCGGCACTGCGACCGGTAGCATTGCAAAGGGAAGCATATATGGGCATAGTAAGCCTGCCTTCCATGGCACGGAGGCGTGTCGCTCTCCACAGAGGAATCGCAGCTTCGTGGTGATGCATGCGACGCTTTTTTTGCTCGGCACACAGGCACAGCTCCACCGGAGGAGAGCTTACGCCGGCCTTGTCTGCCTCGCCGCGGTGACGATTGAGCAGACGCCACGTAACACCGCGCCATATTGGCCTTTGTACGGTCCCATCGGCCACGTTCTTCGTTCTCGCAGCGTCTCCCCCTCCCGCCACCGCGCCAGCGTCCCGCGAACGAAGAGAAAGGCAGAAACGCACCGCAAGAAACAATAGAACGCGTCCCAGAAGATGACCGGGATCGTAATGGCGAACCTAGAATAGCCTGCGTGAGCTGCACTCCGTCGACGATCGTCAATGCTGCCACACACCACAACGTAACCAAGAGGTGTGTCCTCGCCATGCCGCTACTCGTGCGTGCTTTCGGTGGTCGTCGAGAGAAGAGGGAGAGCGCAGGGAGGATGATCTGGAGGTTGGAGATGTACACCCGCAGACCCCCGTGAGAAGCGTCCTTGCCAGGCGCG
>MPVS01000027.1:139602-163586 GCA_001931775.1 Fomitopsis pinicola
TCAACGCATGTGTCGCTGTGGTATATGTCGCCGCGCCGCCAGGTCGCGCGCGGGCGTTTCTGCGCGGCGCGCTGGCGCTGCTCTTCGTCGAAGCGGTCGGAGTAGCGCGCGGAGAACAGGGGGATGTGCGGATTTGGGGAGCTGGACATGGGCGGGGGTGGGAGGCGTCGCAGGAGGGTCGCGGTCGCGATCGCGCGGAGAACATGGATGAAGAGGACAAAGGCGAGCCTGTCCCACGAGGCGGCGGGCCACAGACGCGTCGCGCGCGCCCCGCGTCCAGCTTGCTTTGTTACCACCACCACCACCATGCTCTCTGGATGTGGACTTCGTTCTTTCGTCTATGGCCATACCTCTTTGCTCATTCCTCCGGTCGATGTGAAGGACCAGACGTGCACTGGTTTCGGAGCCTCAACGCGTTGCTACTGCGGCTTCAATGTGGTTAGGTTTCGCCCCAACTTCGCAAGAAGCCACACCGAAGTGCATGCAACCGGCCTCACATAGGGCTCACGCCGTGCATTCGACACTGCCTGATGGCCTGGACAAGCATGGACTACACTCCTGGACATACGTCACGGCCACGCGGTTCACCGCACACCAGCCACATGCGTCCCCTTACTTGTTTGCTATCGGTCAACCACAGGTAGCAGACAAGTAATTGACCTCGTGCATAAGGTATGAAGCACCGCCATAGTGCCAACGCCTTCGGTGAGTTACCCCCCGCCATGAACCCCCCTCATGGCCCTCTGAGGCTGGTTCTCAAGACAATGCGATGGTTCTGCCCTCATCAGGAATATCAGCCATGTCATGTCCCACTCGGCATCCTTCCCTATAGCTTATGGCAGCTGCCTAGAGTATCCTTGACGAACCTCATACCGGACCTAGTTTGTTCAAGCTCTTCTCGCCAGCTATGCACACTACGCATTTCACCATGGGCTATCAGTCTGCAACCCCTTCTCTGTCATGAGGGCACTTGCGTAGCGCAATGACGTGTTTGTCGAATGACTGATTGTTTTTCATGGCGACGAAACTGGCCGTCCAGAGAAGAGAGGCTGCTCTCCGCGCAAACCTCACCACGCCGGGCCGCGTTTTGTGATCAAAGCATCCTCGAACTCTGGTCTGAATTCCTTCTGCGATTCCCGGCTGGCGAGTCTGCTTTCAGGTTACCGCACGATGGCCGCCGTGGCAATCACTTCTGACTCTGGGCGCGATACTGTTGGCGATGCTAACCCCTCATGCGGCTTTGCTCGAAGGCGCATTCTGACAACGAATACTACTTTGTCGACGGTACAGTGCGTTTTGGGGCGGACGAAGTTAGCTCCGATACAAGGCTGGTTACTTGCTCTGAGGCACTGAGGATTCAACGTTGGCCTTCTACCGCAGTGTGGCCTCCGCGTTTGGGTTCCGTATATATAATCCTGCTTCACCAAGACAGATTGGTTTCAGAGGGTACCCTGAGGGGTCTGTACCAGGGTCGTCATTTTCAGCCTGCGTGTCCGACGGAGATGGTCCAGCCTGAGGAGGGCGACGCGCGCACGGCGGTGCACGACAAATGCGTCATAGGCCGAGTCCCCACGTGATCGCGTCAAGATGGACGAATCGATCGCGCGGCGATAGTCTCGTCCACCGCTGCATTGGAGGGGCCGTCGAGCACTCCGGTCCAGACACCCTCTCGTTCCTCACTCCGCCCCCATATAAGCCCATCACTAGCCCATCACTCGACTTTCACCGCCTCCACGCACATTGTCCATTACCTCTACATTCTAGGCAAACGCAAGCAGCATGGCTCGCCAATTCTTTGTCGGCGGAAACTTCAAGATGAACCCCGCGACGCGGGAGGCGAAGAAGACGCTCGTCAAGACCCTCAACGGGGCGACGCTCGACCCCAACGTCGGTGCGTACTTCGGGGCCACGCGATCTCCGGGGCGAGGCTGATCTGCGCAGAGGTGGTGATCGCGCCGCCGGCGATCTACCTGCTCGCGCTGCAGGAGATCCTCCGGAAGGACGTCAAGGTGTCTGCGCAGAACTGCTACTTCAAGCCCTCGGGCGCGTTCACGGGCGAGATCAGGTGCGTCTGCGGTTCGAGGGGGTCCGGTGGCGAGGCGGCGCGGATATCACTCGGGTTCTGGATCGCAACGAGGAGGCGGGTTGTGCGCGTCAGGAGGACGGAGTATTTTGCGTGGTCAGGAGGCTGGATGGTGGTGATGGACCTCCGAGATATATTCGCGTCGCCTTGTCATGATCGGCACGGATCGCGTCCGGTTACGACCTTGCCTAACGTCAGTTCCTAGCCCCGCGCAGCTCGCCGACGCGCAGGTTCCCTACGTCATCCTCGGTACGCTCCTCCAACCCTTGTATCTCTGCCTCCTTGCTCACCTGTACACACGCAGGCCACTCCGAGCGCCGCACCATCTTCCACGAGAGCTCCGAGCTCGTCGCCCAAAAGACGAAGGCCGCGCTCGAGGCGGGGCTCTCCGTGATCCTCTGCGTCGGCGAGACGCTGCAGGAGCGCGAGGCGAACCAGACCGCGGAGGTCGTCCAGGCGCAGCTCAAGCCGGTCGTCGCCGCGCTCAAGGAGTCCGACTGGGCGTGCGTTCCCCTTCCCTCCATCCGCTCACAGATAGATCAAAGCTGAGTGCGCATGAAGGAAGATCGTGATCGCGTACGAGCCCGTGTGGGCGATCGGCACGGGCAGGGTCGCGTCGGCGGCGCAGGCGCAGGAGGCGCACGCGGACACGCGCAAGTTCCTCGCGCAGGCCGTGTCCGCCGCCGTCGCGGAGAGCACGCGCATCATCTACGGCGGCAGCGTCACCGCTGCGAACAGCAAGGAGCTCGGTGCGTCCCTTCGTGCTCCCTGTGTTGCGTGAGTGGAGGGGGCTTATTTGGTGCGCCCGTACGCAGCGACCCAGCCGGACGTGGACGGCTTCCTCGTCGGTGGCGCGTCGCTCAAGCCCGAGTTCGTCGATATCATCAACGCGAAGAAGTCGGCGTAGGCGCGTGGTGTGCGGTTGTATAGAAGGCAGAAGAAGTGAATATGAAGTGTATACTTACATGTGCGTCCCGGCGATTGTATGCAGCTGTCCGCCTTATTCGGGCAGCGGAAAAAGCGCGACGGGTACGAATGCCGGTCTGCGCCGTCGCAAACAAGAGGATTGACGCGCTGGTGCGTCTCATATGGTTGTATGCGCTGTTAGTGCAAGGACGTAAACTTCAGACGCCATTCTTCGTCCCAATCCTATGATTTTGGACGACCCTCAATCTCGCACTTGTCCCAGGTCCTGAACGTGACACCGGTACATATCTTGGTAAGACCTCTCTATGTGCTGATCCGTTTCAGTAATACCTCTCTTTCCCCATTTCCAGTGTCATCCGGGTCCGCGGGTCACGGCCTGCTTACTACTCCCTCGGCCCCATTCCTGCAAGACTCTAGGCGTTGCCTGCCGCGGCCTCCCGCCCCATATACGTACACCCACTGTGCCCGCGACAGCGAAGGCGCAAACGTCCGTGTGCCCTCACAGAGCGCACCCACGCAGGGCCGACCCTACGTCACCGGTTCGCCCCGGGTGCGCGCGACAGCCTAACCAGAGCCAGGACGTGTCTTCTCGATTCGCCGAAGAAGCCTCGCGCGATGAAACGTTGTGCGCGACGTCACCCCGCTGCCTTACCCGGCGGACGCGGATCCTCAGGCTCGCCGCCCGTTGCTTAGCGTTCCGCGCACTGGGAGCCTGAAGGCGGCGTTGTCTCCCGATTGGCGGGACCCAGGTACTGGAAACGGCGTGACGTACGTGCGGATCTCAATGGGGACTCGTATGACGTCCGTGCTATCCGCATGAGTGGGCCTTCGGTTTCAGAGCCCGCGAGCTTGAGCGGGCGCACCAGGTCGTTCAGCTTCCTTCGCGGAGTCATAGGTTATCTCTGCTCTCATCTCTGGTACTCTGATTTCCCCGTCTTGGGTGTGCGATGAATGGGGCGAGAGCTAGGTCATTGCCGCCGGTCTTCGCGCTGCCGTAACATGAGTTGTGTGGGATGCTGTCCGCGCCTCGCGGGTGGGATGTATGGCGGAGACCCAGGAGAAAACCAGCCCAGACCGCACGGCATTCCCCAGATATTCTCCCGATCGGACGGCGATCCCTTATCGATGTATTTCGACTCTTCCAATAAAATCGTTCACGATCATGACAAAGCCCACTGAGGATCGGTAGTTTCTGTGAGATTCTCCGTGTTATGAACCCTCATCCATCTGACTTCGTTAGTACGGTATTGGACATGCTCAATTGAAATCCTCGAGGGCCATGACGCGATTGGCACACACAACAGTACTTGTCCCTGAGTATGACACAGATGACGTCATTCTCACCCGGAGGGCGTTCAGTATAGCCCCTTCCTAATACGGCGCCAAATTACCTCAACACCTCTCTGGTGCTTACTTCGACGCTGACGTTCCTCCGCAGTGCACGAGGACCCGATATCCTGGTATCGGGCCTACTTATCTGCAAAACATCACTTTGGATATGGTGTTTATCTGCACTGCTGCGGTATAGTGAGTTGCTGTGCCAGCAATTCGCGCTCGGGTGGCGACGAGAGTACGTGCTGCTATGCTTCTCCTCCACTTGTTTACCCGCTAAAGTGATAAGTACTTACATTGAATCCAGGGCGAGTAGACCTGCGTCCAAAGATGAGGTAGGACCCTCGAAAGCTTGCCCCTTCCAGCGGTCCAAAGGCTTGATGGGCGATGTGCACATGAACTGAACAAGTGATATCCGGACTTGCGGAGAGCAGTTCGTAGGTGTCCCCGCCACAAGTTTTCAGATGACTCACAGATTATGCGCATTCTTGACGCATGGCTAGGATACAGATGCATGACTTCTCTACGTCGATGTCAGCCGGAAGGGCGCCGGGTGCTGCCTCAGGCTGTGATGGTTCGTCCACATCCGCAGAAGCAGCTATCATCAGAGTGAGTGGCCTGCGTGTCCACGTTTCAAGGCCCCACTGACTGTCAGTGGATGCGTCGGACTTTGGGTGTCTGTGCGGTGCAACGGAAGTAGACAGGACACTCGCGCCCGACTGATGTGTTTTCTATTCGTTCCAATACATACGTGATTCGGGTCTTACATAAGACTCTTTTAAGACCACTAATTCTACGCGGTTCACTTCAGGGAGCCCTCTGTGGCCTGAGGCGAGAGAGCCAGCCGTAATTATATTACCCCATTCTACAGCTCGGCGCGTCGCGTCGCGTTGGTGGCGTGTGAATAGGTGTGACCCCGTGATCGTGTGTGTACAGCTCTGCCGACGACAGGCGGCCGAGGCTCAGACGACCCGAGCTTCGTGCCCACCTCGAGCGCACTCCTCCACATCTTGGCTACGCAACGGCGTGCTTTGCGTGCCGCGCTTCGTACACGCATGAGCCATCCGAGAGCACACAACCTCAGTCAGGTTCCTGGATGCGCACTCCGAGACTACAAATCTTTCCTGGTCGCTTCACCTAGTACTTCCAAAGATACTTCATTCGAGAAACGGCCCATTTGTCATGCGCAGTAGACTGTCCTAAATCAGGTTGTCTCATGTATAGAGCCGCCTCGAAAGGTACTCACTCCTCGTAATCACCGCCGCCGACCTCTGCACGCCGGCATCGCCTTCGGCCACCTGTCCGCCTCGTCCCTGCTTCCATTGTCGTCCCTGGGTTCGTATTGGCGTTAAAACCTAGACGGAACTCTGTACGCTACTTTCCCCCTGCCGTCACCCGTCCTTTCCGCCGCCACCATGCCAGTGGACGACTTCCACGAGCGCGGAGACACCATCTATGCCGGCAATCCCAACGGTCTCGCCCAGCCTCGGTTCCAGGAGCATACTAGGGAGCCGGGCTACTCCGGCGTGATGCTCGCCGCGCCGCACGAACTGGCCCGCGCGCAATATGTGGAGTTCAGTCGGTGTATCGCGAGTAGTAGCACCGAACCGTTGGGCACGGGCGGTGCGTGTGGCTCACACCTGGCCTCTCAGAGACGCATGCTGACATCCACGCTGTGCCGTGTTAGGCGCGGCAAAGTCGATGCGGCAGACACTTGGCCGGATGACGCACCAGCAATTTGCGGAGCTGCGGATCGACGTGTACGACGAGCTCCTCCGCCGGAGGAACAGCCGTGCGCTGGCGGGTGCGTGTCGCGGCAACTTCGTTCGTTTGATCACTTCTCATCGATAGTTTTTTGGCTCCGGGTTCAGTGCCGTGCCTGCCGGTTCGTGAGGACATGCACGAGAAGCGCAACGAGGCGCGCGAAAAGCTGTCGGCCCTGTCAAGCCACCGGTTCGTGCAGCTCGTCGATGACGTCCTCCGTGAATTGGTCGGACGGTACCCTGAGCTCAATGTGCAAAGAGGAGGTGGGCGGTCCCATGCGAATCGTCTGTCACTTATCGTTGTCTGATAGTGCCTGTTACTTGTAGATGGACGAATATGATGTCGATGTGCGTGCACCTTGGGCTGATGCCTGTACAATCCAACTCCTTTTTGAAATTTAAACCCGTCTTCAGTGCCAGTATCTAATTTGCGACGTGTCCCTTCTATCAAGCGGTACGGGATGTTCAAGTTCGGCCAGCCTATTCTTGTCTATCATACTCTGCTCCTGGCATGCGGAGGAGAACCGGGTGAGCATGCGAGTCACGTTAGCGTTATCAGAATAGCTGGAATTTGTTTCTCAGGGATTCCAGCGTAGGTCCCGCCTGCTGTCAGTGTAGATTACAATAGTCAAATCGGGCCTCGGAAGAACGAGTCTCACGACGATAATGTGGCGTGGGAACTTAGCTATGGTAGATCAATTCGAGCGGAGCGAGTGCCGCCTCGCCAATCCCCATACCATAAGCCGCATCTCTCTCGGCACCCTTTCCGTAATGGCTTTCCTCTTGCTCTACGCAGGCACCATGCAGTCTACAAGACGATTGTATCTCGCTTGCTTCTCCGCCCTGCAAATTCCTCTGCGGCCACGGGAATTCGTAATCCACAACACTTTCGTATACAAGTGGCAATCACAGTCTCTTCAAGGAAAGAGAAGGACGGTGAAAGTGCGGGAAGGCTACATACAGCCACTCAGTAGATTTCCACCTGTCACGCTCGGGCGAGCCGGCGACCACAGAAGGGCGTCGTCCAGCGTGGATGAAGCGGCGTGTAGCCAGTGCGGTAAGTTGAATTCCACGCATATATACCCCCTCTTCCGATAAGCACGTTACAGACACACTAAGTGATCACTGTCAGGGTGGCCCCCGTGCGCCGCGAGCTTGATGGACGGAACGATTCTCGTGCTTGGGCCTATCTGTGGCCCGAGCGCCGCGGGTGCAATGCTATTTGTAGACTCAGGCCTACTGCGCGTCGCACCGTGACTTTAGTTGTGCGCCTCCTTAAAACTGCTGGTGCCTTTGACACGTCGCATGTGTGTCCACGGTCGCAGAGAGTTCCGGCTGTAAGCTCTCTGGTGCACTGTTTGTCCCAGCGGTCCGATAGGATATAGATATACCGGGGAGAGCCTTGTCGCCCGAGCTCCACTAGGAATACAGTATGGTTGATGCTGACATATGGGGCGTCGTGCGTACAATACTTCTATGTCCTCGCGACGCTGAGCCGGCAGGATGTAGAACCCACACGTACGCCGCACGGCAGCGGCTTCTGATTTCCCTTGGGCGCAGCATCTGCCGTATGATGGTCAAATTGCTGACTGTAATCGCTTTTCACTCGTTTGCGAGACGAGGGATTAGCAGCAGCTTACCGGCAGTTCTGGCTGTATTTAGTCATAGCTGGGGCCACTTCCGCAGTCATCATGGGCCATTGAAGGGTCACTGTTTTCATTCTACGGTGCAAGAAGCTGGCTCATACTATTGCAGCTTTCTTCAGTATGGATCTGAACATGCCAGCGACAAGTACTATGTGGACGAATTCCTGAGCGGTGTTGATGATTCCTCTAGCTTCTACTTTGGCAATAAATCGGATATGTCTTACGATCGCTTCCAAACGTGGATCTCAAGCAACGCAGTGTCGTCACTACGGTGGACGTCCATACGATTATGACGTCATATAGTTTCCTTTCAGGGCATCTCACCTTCCCAATTCGGCTGCACAGGACGACTCGCTTGTTGCTCCACTCTGAATCCCCTCTGCACTATATGAAATTGGTGATGGATCGCATATATAAGGCTGCCATGCCCTGGAATCCACCTTTTCGAATTCCCATTCCTCCTCTTCCACAGCGCGCGCTCGGATAGCCTAAGGGCAGGCCGCCCCCGGTGCTCCATTAGTTACTCTGCTTGCTACAAGAACGGACACAGTGTCTGCGAGAGGGATCCCGCACGATCCGCGGTCTCTAAGTAAGACGGAGACTTGAAAGCTGTTCTCTCAAGAGTCAAGGTGCATCCACTGCCAGCTGGATTCTGATGATCTCATCGGTGGCCGCAGTGCCCATTTATTGATCCTCGGGGATTTGGAATGGACAACCCCATCTGACTGATTGCGAATGATAGACAAGGACAGACGGCTAACAGGCGAGGAAACGTCGACCGTGACATCTACGTCTAGCCGCAGTGGCAATTCTACGCTAACGTTCACCTTCATACCGGCAGTGAATCCGAGGAGGTTCGTGCGTTTCCGAGTTTCGTAGAGTCAACGATTGACATGATGGAAGCCCAATAAGTGGAAGCCGCTCACGACAAGCTCACGACGTCGGAGAGGGCCACATGCGACGTCGACCCGTCGACGTCGAGCTCGCACAGACTCATCGTGTATTGTCCTGGCGGCGATAACCGGTATGATCTTTCACTCCCGACGTGGCCCAGACTGAGACTCAAAGTATCCCGGATCAATATTGTGCGGTGTGCGAATATCGAATCGTGGATGCGAGTCTTGGAGACAAGAATTGTGAGCGTGGTCTCAGGCTCTTGGTGGTCTCCAAGCATCTCCGGAATCGGCGCTGGCATCTATTAACTTAGACAGTAGGTTTATTTGATGAGTCAGTACTCCTCTCCAGTGTCCTTTTGTGTTACCACGACTCTCTAACTTGCACGACCTGTCGCCAGCGTCGGCGAGTCGCTCTAGGAGCCAAGGCGACACTGCCACTACAGGGGTGCCTTAATCCGGAGGCCGGATGGGCGTTTACATGTAAGCGCTTATACTCTCGGCCTGGCGACCGGGCAGATGACGAGATGCGGGGCGCGCCGATTGGCGGATGCAATCGGTGGCTGAAGGTTATTTTGACCCCGTCGTCAAACTTCCGCTTCGCCGCGGACGCTCACAAATGTATATTCGGTGGGGCACAACCGTCCGCCTCCTTTTCGCTCCGGACTCCTTCCCTTCACCTACGACGTCGGCGCACACGCGGATGGGATAGCAGGACGCAGCCTGTCGTGCTTTCGATAGAGCACTCGCCGCATCTGCTCCCTCTCTTTCTCCAGCATCGCGCAGGTCACCCCTCACGACGACGTACACACGGCCATGGCGCCGGATGACATGCTCAAGGCGGGGGACGACCTCCTGCACGAGTTCCTCGCGGACGTGGAGACGATCCGGTATACTGAATGTCAGTAATGGTTTCGCCGCAGTTGACATGATCTACTCACCTCAGGGCGTGAACAGTGGCGTCGAGCACTATCATTATTTTTGATCACCGTGCGTCCCCCTTCCTATTCTCCCCACAGCAGCTCATCACGATGCACGGCAGTGCTGACACTCGAACAAGAGGTGAGTGCAATGTGATTTACACCGGCGAGTGCTCACGCGACCCTGTACAGTACAAACTGATTTGGGTGATCATCCATTTCTCTGGTGCCAAGTCATGACGATCTCACTCATGTGATAGACCGCGCCGTGGTCGTTCGGAAAATGTCTCTTCTTAATTGTCAGTCTGTGTCCCTCTGATTTCTGAGACCCACTGACTTTCACATCATAGAATCGATACTACACACTCCTTACCGTCATGTGAGGACTCACAGTTTGAGACCTTGTTGCGGAGTTGACCGTGCGCGATTCGTCAGTTTCAACAATTACGGTCAGTGTACCTGCTTGTCATGAAGACGCATTGCTGACTCGCACGTTTTGTATATAGCTCTATTCAGTAATGATCTCAGCGAATCAGTGAGTCATCCCCGCGTATGCACGACCTTTTACTGACATGGCCCGCAGTTGTACGCCTGGCCTACTGTCTCCGCGACCGCTCGCTGATGCCTTTGCAGCTGTACATATTCTCGAAATCAGGTTGAATCTGAGAAACTTCCACTAACATTCCTCTAGGTCTCCACTGGTACAGATGGCAAGGCTGGACAGGCGTCACCTCCTTTGTCATTGCTGAGTGTGCGTCCACCCTTAATTCCGCCATACAAACTCGTTCAGCGCTCACATTCGGCTCACATTGACTACAGTGATTCTTCTCCTGCGGCTCTATGCGCTCTACTTCCTCGATAAGCGCGTGCTGGTATTCATGGCGAGCTCTTCCATCATCGCTTTCGCCGCAAGTGCGGGAGTCATGGGGAGCATGCTCTCGCATATCACGGGTACGTCGCTTCCCCTTGAATCCCCTGCGGCCGAAGCACTGAATTCTTCCACTGCTCCCCTTGGCACTGTTTATGTATTGTGCCGTTATCTCTATCGCAGCAACGGCGCATCCCTTCCCCATGCACCCGACGCCCTTCTGCGCCGCGTTTAATGTGCCCGCATATTCATATGCGTTCTGGATACCTATGCTCTTCTCTGAGTGTGTCCTGTGTGCGCTCGCAGTCAGCCGCTTCGTCCACATGCATCGCACTCGCGCTGGCGCAACACTCTTCCAAAATGGGCGGCACCTCGTACAGGCGTTGATCCGTGACAGCGTATGGTACTTCCTCGTGTAAGCACCTAGCCCTACCTCCTCTCACAGACAGGCTGACGCGCGTTGGCAGCATGTTCGCCACGTACCTAGCAAACACGATAGTGTTCGTAGTTGGCACAACAACGGAAATTGAGATTCCGATCGGCTTCTCCGTTGCATTTGCGTGCGTTCTCGCGAATCGGCTCTGCCTCAACACGCGGGGCATGATTCGCCGCACATCCTCCCTCTCCACCCTCTCCACGACTGAGCCCCCGCCCTCGTCACACGATGCGTACTCGTACCCGCCGCGACACGCACATACGAACGACGACTCGGAGAGCTGGGAGGACGGGTTCGATAGCGAGGATGCGGAATATGCGGAGTACGACGGTTACGGTTACGGGTCGGGCGAGCTGTACACCATGAGCACACCCGCACGCTCGCCGCGCACGGTCGAGGGCGGCGAGCGGCTTGACGCGATCCAGATGCGGGAGCTGCGTCGGATGCGCAGCTCGCGGCGGCTCGGGGGCGGGCTGGGTGAGCGGTGGGGGCGCGGGCGATGGATCGGGCGGCGGGACGCGGGGTGCGAGAGCGTCGGTGTGGTTACTGTATGATTAGTGTCTATCGGTCTTTGTTCATGTTGAGTGTGTGTCTGTGGTAGTAGTAATGGTTCGGTGGGACGTTGTGTTGTTGTATTTTGTAATGGCTCGGGATGTGATTGTGGAATGGAGGTTATATTTAGTGGTAATGCAATAAAGGCTGTTGGTGTAGCTGGCAGTGTGCATATTGTCTCCTCATCGTCGCGTGCACCAATCACGCGAGCTTCCCTTGTGCGTATCCCACCGGCTCTCTCTGACCCAACCGGCCGTTGTGCGGTGGGCTGCGCCACCCGAGTTCGCGAAGGCGCATGCCAGGGTCGACTGAATGATGTGATTTTAAAACGTGAACAACAATCCGTCGCGTATGTCATAAGAGTGGCCTCGCGTTAACCACTCCCAGTCCTCGTTCCCAAAGTCTTCTACTGACCGAAACATGGCCTTCGTCGGCGACCAAGGTAGTGACAACACCGCCTCGCTGTTCGCGTGCTCGATGTCATAGAAAACCCCGTTATGCCCTAAGATCTGCAGTGACTTGGCAGCGGTAGCAAACTCATGCGATTCAGCGATAGGGTCGTACTCGTTGTCCACCATCCACAGGAAGCCGAGGTTCGTGACGCGTGCCCACTGTGATTGGCCTCACAATCAGCCACTACCCTAACCAAGCGTGACCAACCACATCGATTTAACTAACCAGCTCTTCCCAGCAACGTCCACGGAGCGCAGTGTGCCGCCCGTAGCTGATTCTGAAGCGCAGGGCTGTCACGCGCTCTGGGATGAAGGCGTTCAGCGCGCCAGCTCGCATCCACTCCGCCATGCTGTCGTCTTTGAGGAACAGGTGGAGGCCGAGGATTTCCAAGGCCGGCAGCGAGGGGAGGACGGTGAGGAGTGGCAAGAGCTGAGCAGTACTGAAACAGGTGTCCTGCCAGTCGAGGCATCGCAGGTGCTCCTTGTGCGCGACGAAGGCCGCGAGGATGCCCATGGATAGAGTGGGGGCGCTGAGCATTGAGAGCTTCAGGTGAGTAAGATGAGGGAGTGTGTCGGGGTGCGCCCCGAGCACCTGGACGAGTGCTAAGCCCTCGTGGTGGTCGCCACTCAGGTCGACCCAAAGAGATTCGAGACGCACGCAGTGCTCCAGAACACTGTCGAAGTGTCGCAGATGCCGAGGATTGCGGAGCGCGAGGTGGGTGAGGTTGCGCAGGGTTGGTTTGGACCACGACATGGTGGCAGCTTCTCCGGACACACTGAGTGCGGTGAGAGAGGCTTGTGTGTACATGTCCAGGAGAGATATCAAAGTGGGTGCACGACGTTCGTACAGCATGATGTCTAGTGACCACGGCCCATGTGACAGGAATTCCAGAGAGAGGCTGGTGAGATGGGGGAATGGCTCCAGGTTCGCAAGAACGTCCACACACTTGAACCTGGTAACAACAGTTATACTCGACTTCAAGAATATAAACTGAATGACTTACGGCAGAGAGCATTCACGTAGCTGAGTGCAAGATGACATCAGGGTCCCAAGGAACCTCTCGCTCGGGATCATGCAGGCACGCAGAGCAGTATACCATCGGAGTATGCGCAAGTTGCGCATGGCGGCAACCGCTCTTGTCAGGCACTCTGACCGCGAGGTCAGTCCAATGCAATCATGAGCGATAAAGAGGAACATGCCCATTTCAACGCTACAATCCAAGATGTCATGGGGTGCAAAGGCCAGGACCTCGAGGTGCTTGACACGAGATGCAAAGCCAGGGTTCATGCTGATATGGTTCAGAAAAGATGTCCCGTTGTCACTAGTATAGCCGTCCTGGACATCCCTCCTCAGGCTCACTTCGTAGGCGACCCAAAGTGTATACGGGCTGTTGAGAAGAGCGACGACACAGCTAGATCATGGAATAGACGGCCGATGGAGAGGCAGATTCGCAGCTCTCTCCGCGAGAGATAGGCGAAGATTGCCTGCCAGAGTTCTGTGGGTACTAGCTGGGTGGCGAACTCCATACTATCGGCGGATGGCACTTGCATGAGCAGACCTGCGTAGCGCGAATGAGTGGTCAGGTTGGAGAGGGCACCAGCTTGAGCGAACAGCTTCAGATTATACTCACCGGAGTCAATTATACCAGCGGAGGAGGAGGAGGAGTGGGAGGAGGAGGAGAATCAATTCAGTCACGACACACGCGCATACCATGCGGTGCGTGACAGCGCGCGATTGGAGCGCGAAGCTCCATAAGCAGAATTTAGAAGCACGAAGATTTCCTCCACGAAGCCTGCGTGCCAGCGAGTCGAATCTATTGGGAATGGTAAGACCGTTCCATTGAATGTTCAAAAGCACGGTGGACTCACTGGCCGTTAGCTTCAACTTTTCGAAAACCAAGGCTACCCCACCTACTCAAACGCACACACAGCGACCACTCAACCTGTTCAAATTGCTGGCATTTCGTGACTCGCACGACAAACTTGAATGTATCAACCGCGAGGAAGCACCGGACCAGGCAGATCTTAATGTCCACCAGAGTGACATACATAACGACGGAGCAGGGGTTTGTGTCGAACCTAGAAGCACTGATATGTAAGATTACAGAAAATCAATAATGTGAAAGTAATGCCAGTACTAATGCCATGGCGCCAATTCTTTCGAGTCTCGCGACTGCGCACGCATGTCGCGACCTCGAGCTCCTGGTCGCTGTCTCAGGTCTCAGCACATTCGGAGAGCTCCGCATCCAGGCAAGCGATAATCCAATAGGTGCTATGACCTTGAAGCTAGTTGCATTGTACCTCGAATCTACAAGAACAGCCTCAGGCCGTACTATCTAGTGCCAGGGCAGTGCGGTCTCGTTGTCCTCGTTGTGCTAGTTGGACAGTGTCCTGTATCTAGGGCAATCACTGGGACTAGGCACGCTATAGTATCTTCCCACCATCTCTCGCGTTGAGGCTTTACTGACGGTAACTAGAAAACGAAAGTTGACTTGAAGGTCAGAGTTTAGGATCCTATTCTGCTACGTTCAATGATGATTATCGCTCGTGAGTCAGTATGTATGTGTTCCTGACTCGATTGGCAACTGTCAGGCTGGCCAACGAGACAGACAGACGACGCTCAAGGCAGCCCTCCTACATGCGGATCCTGTACGGCACCCTCGTTGCGCCCACATTCTGTGCTCGTCTCTACCGCTCTTTCAGCCCGCATATACAGATGCCACCGTGTACAGCTCCGCGGCGCACCGCGTTATTTGTCGCAAGACTTCCGAGCTCGTCGTGAAAGCTGCCTAAGGCCTACAAACGGTGGGCTATACTAGAGCACCCGATCGGCGAGACACTGCAAGAGCACGAGAACAAGATCATGAAGCTCGTCGAGGCATAGCTCGAGCTCGTGCCTTGTCGCGCTCCAGGAGCCCGACTCGGCGTGCGTACCCTTCCCCCCTCCGTCTGCCGACAAGTCCGAGCTGAGCTAGGTGGTGCATGAGGACCGTGATTGCGCACGGCCCGCGTGGGCGGTCCTCACAGGCAAGGGAGCGACGGCCGGCTTCTCTGTGTCGGACCCCCCGAGGACCAAGTACTGTGGTGCGTGACACATGGCTATATGCGTTGCCTGCACATGCGGGAAGCTTCAGCCGTATCAGAGCCGCGTTGAGCAGAATCCCTCAGCCAGCTGCAGCGAACCATCGGCGTGCGTGCAGTATGTCCGTATTCCAAGGGCTCCTCGACGGGCGGCCCGTGCACGCGGTCGGCTGGTATGAACAGGTCATGCGCATCGACCACAGCGCACTCATTGTCGTCACATTCCGCTCACCACACTCTCCTCAGCCCCATTGTGCATAAGCCTAGGCTCTCCCAGCACGCAGCCCCCCGCACCATGTACGTGCACCCACTGCACCCGCGCTCGTGAGGACGCATATGCACAGGATGCGTCCCTGCGCGCAGGACGCAGGCACACCCACGCAGCAGCCTGACCAGATCCGCCTTCCCGCCTCGCGATTCACGGATGGCCTTCCATTGGCAAGGGCGGCACCAAACTAGAGGTCTGTCACTCGAATGCATGGAAGCCATGAAACTGATCGCTGTACAGATTGATGCTGTACCGGATGAATGGAAGCTCGCAATTGTACTTGGGCGCGATTGGAATCTGCACCCGCTCTCTGCGGCGACTGTTATTGTCAGTCAAAGTGTGTCATCGAGTGAACGGCCGAAGGCAAGTAGCAGGGGAATGCCGTTGCACGGTCAGTATCGAAGTCCCCTTGCACGAAAAGTCATGGTGGAGGCCGCGAGTATCACTATACTCCCAGCGCTATACCCAGTGATCTACTTGACCTGTGAAGAGAGTTGTTTTGTCCGTGAATGACACACGAGTGGTACGTTACAACTTGGCTAGAAAGCTAGACATGCCTGCTGATCATATTTCCCATGATCCGTCCTCGTCGATGCGGCCGCCCGGCTCATGCGATAATCACAGCGAGCGTATGATCTCAGTTGGCAGATCTCGATCAGTTTTCGCCGGACGAGTGATGTGATACTAAGTATGAGAGTCGTCTGAGAGAGGATTTGGAGAGGATCGTCCGGCCAGTGATCGCAGCACTTCGACCTAATAGGGAACATTCATGTCCATCCCCCTGGATAGGTGAAGGCGCGCATTTCGGTCCTTGAGCGAATGCTTAGTGCACCGCGTTCATTCGTGATGCTTCCAGAGAGCCCAAGTAGGTGTATAGTATGTACCGATATCCAATTCAATACTTACCACAGCTGTTGCACGGCTCCTATACCCATAGCCCGCCCGGAGCGGGCGACAATAGTCATCGGCATCAGGGTTCCGACATAGGTGGACTAGACGGTTGCGTATGTACAGCGAAGCATGTCCGAGGTGAGTGCGCCGTTTTGAGCCATAATGAAACTGCATCCGACGCGTAGTCGGGCAAAATGCCGGGGGTGCATGTCACCGTCTCGCTTCACATCGCTTGGCACTTGGACTCGAAGATGATCCAATCGATGACTTATCCCACAAAAGGACAATGGGTACGGCCCGGAATGCGTCGATGAATAATGGTGTATGCATTAAGGTGCGTCGTGACGGTGGTATAAGTACTGTGAGCAACTGACTTGTCCAACACACAGCCTGAGAGTACCTTCGATCACGGGCATCTCGTACGACACTCACCGCAACTCCCGCGCCGCCCATAGCATGTCTGGCATTGTATACGTCCCACCCAAAGACCTCCGTTTCCGCCTCCTTGGCTACGCGAGCCAGTATGTGCTGGTCTCTCGTACGCATCGGGAGCCTCAGGTGTGGCATCACCCCTACCTTGATCAGAGTGACGATCAATGGTTCACTCTCGTACCCGGCACGGGAGGTCGCAAGGGTTTGTACCTCATCAAGAGCGTCGTGACGCACAAGATTCTTTTCTCCCGCACGCATGCGAAGCCTCAGGTATGGCACATTGACGGAGATGGGGCTTACGACGACAAGTAAGTCACCAATATATCGACCAACGCTCACTATACTGACGTGTACTCAAGCTGGTTCAAACTCGAGCCCGGGAAGGGCAAGTATGACAAGTTCTTCCGGCTCATCAACCCGCACACAGACACTGCGATATTCAGTCGCACTGGGCAGAGCCCGGAGGTCTGGAACCACCCCGCTGGCGAAGTGTATGCGGACCAGTACTTCTCGTTCCTCTTCCCGGACATGCAAATTATCCGCGTCGATTACGACCTCGACTCCGGAAAGATTGCGAATGCGGAGCCTATCGCCCTGGCAACGCAGACGCTCACCAATGATACGACGCACGAGCAGATGATGAGCTTTGAGCTCAACGAGACAGAGACTCATACCAGCACGTGGGACTATACGTTCGGTTTTACCATTACTTTTGGCGCATCATTCTCCGGTGAGCCTCGCCAAGTTTGCTGCGTAGTGTTCATGGAAGTCGCTTACCGTGATGGACGTGTAGCTGGTATCCCCGTGATCGGCGAGACGACGTTCAAGCTTGATGCCGCTATAAAGAACGAATGGAAATGGGGTGGGTCGGACTCATTCAGCAAGTCCTGGAAGGCGTCTTTCCCCGCCAAAGCTGGCCCTGGAGAGACGGTGTCAGCGATTAGCACGGTGACTCGGGGCCAGCTTGAGGTACCATACACGATCACGCTGCGGTCGAAGGACACACAAACGGAGGTCACCACACGCGGTATGTGGCATGGAGTGTCCACTTGGGATCTGCGTCACACGGTATCCATCGTCGACAAGAAGTGATGGGAGTTGCCAGTGACTCCGCATCCGAACTATTTCTGTGAGTTCGAGTGTTCTCCGATGTTATGACACTAGCCGTTGAGCTCAACGTATTTGGCTATAGATGTCTTTTGGTTGCGCCACTAGTTGCCGTACGCTGTAACTCTCGCTCCGCCATGACCGCGTGGAAGACTGTACGTCTCAAGCATTCGTCCCCATCGTGCCGCATAATGGCGACGGTCACCTCTCCCTCTCCTCCAGTACTACTCTTCATTTGATGTATATGGTCGCATTGTGTACGAAAATCCTTTTTCATGACTGTCGGCCTGATCGACTGTGTTCTCCGCCGCACTGCTGCCTTTGATGTTCGTTTGTTTGTAACGCCAAAAGGGCTGCCTCGCTTTGGTGTTCAATAACCTGCGACGTTCGGGAAGCTGATGCATTTCCTGGAGAGCACTCGCAGTGGCAGACAAATGCCTGGTCGCCTTCATCATACAATGTCATAGGACATAACTAATAAGCTAACAAACGCACAGACGCTGGATCGTATCAACCAAGTACGCCCACCATATATCACACTGCGGTAGCCATCGAGTCCAGCTTCGTACTGCACCGGTCGGATGGGACACTGAAGCATGTATCCTGTTCCAATACCTGGCGCATGTTAATGGCGACGCATAGATAACATGGGCAAGAGAGCCTACTAGGCTATGAGCATGGGTATTCATGGCTGTGCGCGGCGACATGGGTAGAAGGGAGGGCATAGTGAATGTATGCTTTGTGCTGAGAGCTCTGAGGTCCCCACGGGCATTGAGCGTGGCCAGCAGGGCGTTCAGGGCAACTGTCCGTACGCAAGATCAATCATACCAGCTATAGCGCAGGCGGAGTCGCTTACACTTTGAGACGATGATGTACAGCGCCATGTAAGCACGACTGTGGCGCGCGGTTGCATACTGTCCAATGATTGTTGGCAGAAGAAAATTAAAGGTGCGGAGTGTCGCTTACCGTGATCATGCACGCCAAAGTGCAGATGCTGCAAGAGATCATCGTATCATCGTCGATTATAACTCGACTGAGGAAGAGAAAGCAAGTACCTTGTGGCACAGCCGGTTTCGATGCTATACGCGATGAGCAGTCGGACAGCCTTAGCGGTGCGCGACCTAGCAGAAAGATTGAATAGCGAGCACTTCAACTAGTTTTCACCATGGTGATTTGGGTGTTGTACTCACCTTGGTGCCTCTTTCAGGTGCGTTCGCAGCAAAAGGCTCTGGGTCATTGCAATGAGCACATCTCCGACCACGCCGCTTGCGAGGCCCGAGTAGATCAGAGCCTAGGGAGAACGAATACCTTGAGGCGACATGCCATGAGACTAGATCTACACTACTGACGGAAAAAACAGGGGTGCGCCACGTGTCGAACGTCGACAGGGGGAAGCTGAAAGCAAACGATTCAATGCGAGGGGGTGATGTGTACGCAAAAGGGTCCATTACCTCATGAATGCGCAGGCTACCATCGACACGGGGCATCAGTATTTCGAGTGACTAGACCATGCGTCGCGCTCACCCCATCCGAATGCTAATCGTGGGAGGTCAGAGTGTTGCCGTTGCGTTCACTTCGTCAAAACAGTAACGCACCGAGCGTGAGGAGACTGCTGGTTACCTTGGCACAGTGAGTAGGCAGAAACATAGCAACCGTGATGAAGTGGCTCACAAGCGCGATCACCAGGAACACGCTGTGTCGGCTCACTGTAACGGCGATGAGTAGCTGACATTCGAGCCAAAGGGCGACGATAGACGATTGCTTACATATCCAGATACGGTAGCTATATATGCTAGATGATATGTCAGACACCTTGTCTCTCGATGATCGATGGTGAACATACCCCCGTACAGTTACATCGCTCGCACCCTGTATAGTGTACAGCGAGTGGCACTTCCGTGAGGTTACGAAATCGTCCAGAGACAGCTCCAGAAACCCACGGTCAAGAATATCAGAACCTACAGCCTGGTAAGCACAAGGTCAACCGATAAAGGCCTCACTTACTGGTAGCGTCCTACGGTATCAATACAGCGCGAGTTAGGTTGACAACTCGGCGCAACACAAGTTAGCGCACCAGATGACTTTTTGCGACTCAGCAGCATCAGCCGCATTGACGATGACGTACATGTATGTTGTGAATGTGATCAGAACGAGCTGCATGATGTCGATGACCCTGAGATGAGGAGGTATGACAAAGTGAAATTCAGCGAGGGACACAATTGCGTAGCGTACCAACAGAATAATAACTGGACGAAGCGGCTCAGTATTGGTACGCACTCATGAGTGACGGCTCACCAGAAGGACCAATGAGAAGTGGTCAGAGCCACGCCGTGTCCAGTACGCGTATGTTTGTACAGTAGTTATTCCAAACAACCTGCAGGAAATGACATCAGCGGCATCATTGCAACGCGCAATACAGGAGCATACACCGCGTTCGCGACATTACCTAACGTTCAAGCCCTCCGTTAGCAAAGCGGGGAAGTCTCGCAGGAAGAATGTTCACTTACCAAACAGAAGCACATCGAGGTCTTGTCGGATGGATTGGGGTTCTGTAGGCGACATGGGATATTTGTCAGGATTTCCACAGGTTGTTCAGGGGATGGCGTAGTGTGGTAGACGGATTCCAGTTGTAGGTATAGTCTACGTTCTATCTCCAGAGGTTAAATATGCTTACGTACGCGTTTCATGCATCGGAACAATGAAACGCGAAGACACACTCGCAGTGGCTGTATCCAACAGATCGTCAACATACGATAGATCATGAGTGAGAAACATCACTTCGTAGAAGAGCCTCACCGCCTCTAGTGTTGGCGGATGATTGCATCCACTTTTGACAGTGAGAAAGTTGAGTTCAAGATTGTGCTCAGCTCGTCGAATGAGACAAGATCCATACGACGAGACTAGTGTCATGTGACCGGATTGCAGACCTTCAACGAATGCCACTGCGAGCATTTCAGTAGCTTCGTTGGTCGCCATACATATACACGGAGGGAAGGCCGATATCAGCTTCGAATGGGGAAGCTCAATGTTGGATGACAATGCAGAACAGTCAAGTACTGCATGTATCATGGGCTGCATCCGAGGTATCAGGCTTCCACCCAATTATAACGTGAGACACAGCTTACCTGGAAGGCTGAGCCGGGTTGGACTCACAAGCTTTCCCAGCCGCGGCGGTGCGGAGGAGATCTACCATATGCACGTTTGATTTGGTCGTGGTAGCCTGGTAGCATAAAAATTGGCTAAAAGCGTTGTCACCGGTCATCAAGATGGACCAGTAGTATCAGGGCTTGTGTGCGCATATGTCACCACACGTAGTGTTTTTCTGTCAAAATTATACACTAACTTTGAGTCGACACAGCTCATGAGTCACAGAGTAGATGTTTGTTCAAGAATGAGCTCGCGAGACGTACGAAGGGAGGTACGGTCCTTACGGCGCGCTTTGTCACGTGTGACAAGACAGTCACAAATCACTCTGAGCTTGCGCTTTGGGTCCGTTGTGTTGATCGTCGTCTGTCCCGCCCTCCACATCCCTCAAGACAACCTCAAGCCCACCCAAGATGGTGAGTACACCATATTCGACACTTCCCGACTATATCTCAGCGAAATCGAGACTCGCTGAACACTCGGCTATGGTGGATGGCTTCACTGACGTGCGGATGTAGCCCCCCAAGAAGACGAAGGCGCCCAAGGAAGAGGCACAAGTGTCTCTCGGCCCCCAGGTCGCTGAGGGCGAGCTCGTGTTCGGCGTCGCACACATCTACGCCTCTTTCAACGACACTTTCGTCCATGTCACCGATCTCTCTGGCAAGGAAACGATCTCGCGTGTCACAGGTGCGTCCCTTCGGGCTTGCGCTGTATCCTAGCCGTACTGACAATTTCTTCTGTCAGGTGGCATGAAGGTCAAGGCCGACCGTGACGAGTCTTCGCCGTACGCTGCCATGTTGGCCGCCCAGGACGTCGCAGTCCGCTGTAAGGAGGTCGGCATCACCGCTCTGCACATCAAGCTCCGCGCGACTGGCGGTACGGGCACCAAGACTCCCGGCCCCGGTGCACAGAGTGCCCTCCGCGCGCTCGCCCGTGCGGGTATGAGCATTGGCCGTATCGAGGACGTGACTCCCATCCCCACCGACTCGACCAGGCGCAAGGTACGTCGCCGTTTCACTTTGCCTCGAAGACACTGCTGACGGGCTCACTCTTGTGTAGGGTGGTCGCCGTGGTCGCCGTCTCTGATCGTCAAGATCCCAAAATCTCTCTCTGGTCGTTCGTCATGTATGTCGCGTACTGTCAATGACCAATGGTCGCCGCTCGACACGCATCAGGTTCGCCTGCTCCGTGGTCGATGCATCACATCATCGTTCTCTGTCTGCATGCCTGCTTATGTGATATGACTGTACGCCGTCGCAATTCGACAATCACTACATTGTATCCGGTCACATTAGCACAGGCTGTGCGTCAAACTGCCTCAGTCAGCGTGTCGCGTTGATGGACTTTCGTAGCGGCGCGATGAGGAGTCTCAGTTCCAGACGACAAGCGATTTCGATGAGGATAGCCTCGTTTGCCTGTTTGGATGTCTTTCTCGGACGACATACTTGACTCGTGGACTTTCTGTGCGTTTTGTGTCCTGTCCTTCCGTGCTGTTTCATCCATTTCAGTTTAGTCTCATACCAAGACCCTCCGCGCGGCGCTAGCGCGGAGGGTCTTGTCGCAAAGTCCGGGGTCCTGAAGGGTTCTGCAGGGTGGAGCGCTAATACAAATTTACTTATCTCGGTAACAAATTAGAGTAACGGTGACAGTGATCGACATCACTATTCACTGTGATGAGTTCTACTGCTTTTTACGGTCTTCGACACTGAATAAGTGAGCTTGCAACAACGTAGAGCTGAGCACTTGTTCTGTATGCTTAGACTCCTTACACTGTTGGCGAACGACACAGATTTGTCGGCCATTGCGTGCGGTGTCGGCTTCGCGAATGTGAGGTTTGATGCACGACTCACACATACATGCTCGTCAAGAATGGGAACTATGCAGTCATGTTGGAACCAAGCCTCGAATTGATGTCAAGAGAACGTGTGTAAGAAAATGCATTATTGAATTGGATTGGTCCTCATTGGGAGACGGTACGTCGCACCTATCCCATGTCGTCGAGGAACGTCGTTAAAGAGCATCGCCTTGAAGCTGGATCCGCCTCGCTCGTCGACGTAGTCGTTTGCTTTGGATGACGTCGCGCTCGAGTAGATCCCCGCACCGAACCTGCCAAAGTTCGTGCGCTGCCCCGCCTTCGCGACGTGGAACGACGCTATCCCATGTCGTCGAGGATGCACCTAGGATATGCTAACCAAGAGGATTTCGTCGGGCCGGCTCGTGGACCCGCCTAACCTGTGTCATCCAACTCTGAGGAGAGGTCGGGCACGAGCATGTAAAGAGGGAAATGTGAGGTCGCACACGGAGTTATCCTCTTCTTTGCGAGGCGCCGCAGTCGTGCGGAGATTGAGCCGACACGTCTAACATGCATGAAGTGTGCGAATGCTGATTGTCGAAGTTGGAGGTGCGGACGGAGCACAGAAGTTAGGCTGGACGATGATGAGCAAGAGGTCGTATTGAGCAGGGGCGGAGAAGGTCACGCAGAGGGCGGAGTGGGCGGGACAGTGGATGACAAGTTGCAGCACACCGCGGTCAATCCCTGACATTACGTGGGGCTTGTCATATTTGGGGAGACGGAGGGCATGTCGAGGGTAGTAGTAACACATCCCGGAGAAGTCAAGAACGTACTTCAGTGCGGATATGCAGCACATCTGAAACGACGGAGTTTTGACAGCCTCTGAGGGCCAATCCGCTAGCTACCCGCATAGTCTCCATCGCATACACCGACGTTGGTCGTGTTAGCAACCCAATGATGTCAGGATTAATGCCATGCTTACCTGCAGACACTGTTCGGCGTGCTCTCGTGCCCTTCGTCATTGATCTCCAACCAGCTCCTACATCTCTACGGACTCAGAGCAACACAAAGAGAAGTCGACAGCTGCTCGTGGTGAGCCACTAGTAGCCCTGCAACGATAACCAGCAGTTTCAACACAGTAGATTCAATCGACGATGACATGGCGTGGGGGCGGGTGCGGGGCCAGCCGTACTCCCTGGTAAGTCAATAGGTTGTGGACAAGCCTGACTCGGCACATGGTCGTACACAAGGGATACTACGGGATGGATTCGGTTGTTATACTCATTAAAGTCATCACTATCTAAATTTGACATCTCGATAAGTAAGTTTGTATCGATTCGCCACCCTGCAGAACCCTACAGGACCCCGGACTTTGCTTCAAACCCCTCACACGTGAG
>MPVS01000270.1:0-10082 GCA_001931775.1 Fomitopsis pinicola
GGATTGACCCCGTACGGACAAGGCTAAGTGAGGATGATACTCACCACTTGTAGTGGCAGACTTGGACGTCAATGCTTCACACGGCGTAGCGATACCAAGATCAGCTAGCACTCAAGTTAGATTAGACAATACTAAGTACAACGGAGGTACTCACCTAGCACTCAAGAGGACGAGATGAGTGCTAGGAGAGCGAGTCTCTACTACTTATACCCCTCAGGTTTAGGGCAGGGCTCCTACATCAAGGTGTCGTCACATGCGTGAGGCAATTACGCTATTGGCTAACTACCGATGATGCGAGATGGCGCGATCTGTCATAAGTCCGGTCTCGGGATATGCGTCAGCGGGTCACGTGCTACAAGGTAAACCCTAGTCCGTGGTTACGTCACGTGACTAGTCAGAAGGCCGTTCCAGGCGGAAGTTATCGAGCGTATAGTACAAGTTCATGGTACAAAGCGAGATAGAATAATAAAAACAAAGTAAAAATTAGGGCCTAGCCATGCCTACCACGACAATCAGGAATGTTTCATGCATTGGCTCAATGTATTTCTACCCCATACCTATCCACATCCATCTATAATTTTACATGGTCACTGTCCAGGGTCTCCTTCTACTCACTACAGGGCAATCTCTTGACAGTTTACATTCTATAGCCACTGTAGGTGGGCCTTGACAGAAAAATCTAAGGAAGTTAAAAGACTGAAGTTATGCCTCGCATTGGCTCTGTCTAAGAGTGAAGTAGGCAACTCAACTGGTAGGCACCCTCGCAACTTACTTGAAAAGTGCACCCCTCGTCCCTACCTTCATTTGGATGCTGTAGCTGCCTCAGATTGCACAATGCAAAGTGCAAGTGCCGCCTTGCCTTGCCACATAGCATCCGCTGATGACCTTGCCTCGCTATCCACTTCATCTGTCCAGTCCTGCAGAATATGATGCCCCTTACCTTAGGTGGCTCATACCACCTTTGACATCCGACCAGGATTTTTGTATCACCGCCCGGTCAGTGAGTTCCATTTTCATATGATTCACTGATGGTGCCAATACATTCAGCATCACAAACATTGAAAGCCTGTCCCCGCTACTAAGCACAATGACAACTACAGTTACATGCTTTACAAACGACTGCGGCAGGGCGGTTAGGATTGGTGAGTAATTCATGGTCATCCGCAGGGTTGTCATTCCACGACATAAGATATCAAACTATAGGAAGTCCTTTTGCCAACCTCCCCACTCACAAATACTGAGGAGCTTCCATCTCATCTCACTCGAGAGAAACCACACACCCCCGCATCTGAACGAGTGGGTGCCATATGGCGCTGGCTCAACGTTGACAAGGCAGTTTCAAAAGTACTCCAGGAATCTACTAGATGTCTATACGGTAGCCATTAATAGTGACACATGGCTAGACTAAGAGCATGCACCATGCACTTGTTCTCTGGATTGAGTTTCTCTCCCTTCAGAAAGGGATGAAAGAGGTACCCTGAGGTGATTCTACTTGTATCAGTAATTCTACTTGTATCAATCCAATCAGCCAGGGCACTAACTGAGCATATGTGTGCATATTCTTCATGCTGACACCATAGAAAGAACGGCTTTGTCCCTGGAATCAGTTAGCAGAATTGAGTGAGCACTGAAATGGTTATGAGAGGGATGAGGCGGCAGCTCACCTCCAAACTGCATGTTCTTTCACCACTGAAGTGTAAGTTTGATGGCCTCTCCATCATGAACAATCTTGATGTCTTCTATTGTGATGAAGAGCACCTCATCACTGTGGAGGAGGCACCAAAAAGAGTGTGTGAACATGCAATGAAGGCACCACCTAAGGTGGCCCCAAGCCCATAGTGGTGGTGTGTCCCCCCCAGGTTGCACAATGGTTCGAGGCTTGTCCATCCAGTTCTCTGGACAATGATTGAAGAGGTACATTGCTCTTAGATTGCTTGATGTGATGGCCCGGGCACTCTGCAATTGATCTCCTGCTTGTGCCTGCAGCTCCGTCATTAGTAATTCACACTAAGAATGGCTTTGCAATTTACATTGTGTCGGCGCAAGGAAGCCATATAGTGGCTCACAATTGGTGTTGTGCATGGGTTTCCCCTCCATTCCCCACCCATATGGTGCCACAGATTGTTTCCATGAGTGGGAATATCCGAATATGCACATGTAATTGACACTCTCATTTTCATGGCCGCACTGTAACTAGCGCAGAGCTGTCCAGCTTCCTTGTTCTTCTGATTGATACCTATTTCATCACACCTTTGCAGGAAATTCAGAACATTGTTCCTTCACACATGTGCAAACTTGTACACTTCAAGAATCCAGATGCATATGAGCTCTGGGATGGTGTCGGACAAACCGCCTTCGTTACCCCAGATGTCTTGAACAGAATATTTGGAGTTCTTGACACAGTTCTCAAACACTGCCTTCTGCCTGAATCCAGATAAAATTTGCAGGTGTATCTGGGGTATCGTGAACAGGGCTCTCACTGATCATATTCCTTTTTGGTGTCGGAGGTGACCCCCATAGCCACCTGGCTAGGAAGCCCTGTAATATTGGCGACAACTCCATCTTCGGTTTCACCCGCAACCTGAATATCCTTGTCCAGGTCCACTACTTCTGGGAGCTGGTCGATGGTCATTGTGAACCTCTTGGATTCAATTTCATCCTCAGATATTGGTAGCTCTAACACTTGTGCAAGCTTGGTGCGTGGAAGTACAAGCACTGTATATCTAGCTATAAAATGTAGTGAAGTAAGCGATGAGTTGGGGACACGATTCCACATTGCATACCTGAAGGAGACGACCTTGCAATTGGATTGTGCTTGACAGACGGACCGTGGTGTGAGACGAGAACAGAGTCTGGAGAGCTGTGTAGCACTCCGTATGTACTCCATGGAGACTCTTATACATCATGAGCAAGTCCAAAGGCACAGCCCGGCGGTATGCCTTTGACTGTGTTCCTCCGCCTCACCCCCCTCATGTATGCACGTCTTGAGGTGTGACCTCTGATGGCTCTGCTCCACCTCTGCTCCACCTCTGCTCTGCTTCTGCTCCGTGTCATCCCTACTTGTGTATGCCCGTCTCAAGGTGTGTCTTCTGATGGCTTCTATTACTCCTCTGCTCCGCCTCACCCCCTACTTGTGTATGCAAGTCTCAAGGTGTGACCTCTGATGGCTTCTCACTCCTCTGATCCGCCTTGCCCCCACTCGTGTATTCACGTCTCAGGCATACCTGACATGCTCATCATGAATGATGGCAGCTGACAGCTGTCAATGGCAACTGCCTCACGCGGTACTCTCATGCTTCAGGGGATGTTCATGCTGCATTAGCTCCACCCCACAGGCTTGGACTCGGAAACAGACAACTCCAGGGTCTGGCATGTTTTGTTACTACATGGTATGAGCAAACAGACACACCAACCATGAGCTTGAAGAGCAAGAGTGCAGTACACGTAGTGTTACTGCCAGCAGTTCATGGTGTTAAGTGAGGAGAGCACAAGCCGGATGAGAAATAGAGCCAATAGCAGTCACACCACTGGGCTGCACCTTGGGAAATCAGTACACGTGTAGGGAATGAGGCGGAGCAGAGCAGTAATAGAAGCCATCAGAAGTCACATGAGATGTGAATCCACGAGGAGGCTGCGAGGCGGAGGAACAGATCCAGAAGTAAAAGAAGGATGTCTTCGGTATCAGGGATGTGATGGACTACTACGGCATTGCATTCAACGTGATGTAGCTTCAACCTCACATTTTATGGCCTCCTCCATACAAGGCACATCACTCTGTAGCTCAAGAAAATGTTTTGCAATCTTGATCTCGGAGAGCTCCTTGCCTTTCCACATGAAGTGCTCGGAGAATGTCACAGGGAAGGCACTACAAGCTTCATGTACAACCATTGAGTAGTACTCCGTGCACTCCTTCTGCAATTGTTTCTTGATCACTGTGTAGAACATGCACCTAGTCAATATGCTGAACCCCTCCCAAAACTGATGGCCTTCCTTCTGATACGTCACAATGGTGAACTAAGAGTCAAAGTGGGGGCAGATATCAGAACGGACTTAGTAGTTGTATGCAGATGTCACCACACATGCCAGTGTGCTTAGAGGTGCTCCACTCAGTTCCTTGTCTTTTGTAGAACTGTGGCCAGTCTGACAGTGGTATATTGATCCCATTGACCTCCAATGGGGATGCTGCTTGCCCTGTCCACTTTGCAACAAGCTTGTCGATGTCGCTCGACAACCCGGCTGCAAGTACAGACAGCAAGGGAAGTGCAGAGGCCAAGTATTGAATAGCCTGCCCAGTTGAGCTCTAACATGGGCTCTCACTCTAACTCCACCACCTCGGCAACCACCACAACAACCTTAGTGCTGGCACTTGACAATTCCATCTGTGCTCCACCGCCTCAGAGACAGGCATATCCGACAGAGGCCCGGCAAGTGCTAAAGCCTCTACCACCTCAGAGATGCTTTCAAGAGCACCGTTTGGTACATCCTACCCGGGCCAATAGGTACATGCAAAAAATGTAGTAGGCCAGTATATAGTACTTACACGCTGAACTGGAGGAGGGACAGAGTCAAGACCTTTGGTGAGGCAATCACCGGGTCTATGCGTTGGATCTTGGGGCAAAATGTGGTGGTCCGGATGAGCTAATTGCTCCTTAGCCTGCAATATGTGTGCCTCATCAATGAAACCAAACAGCTGAGGTGTGCAGCTTACCCATGTGAGAAGTGTATGGCCTCTATGACTGTCACTGGGATTGCTTCCAGTGTCACACTGTTCCACTGTGACTGCTACACAATTCCACCGTGCCATGGATAGCTTAACACATCTGGGGGCATGTCGTGGAAACCCGCCGCCTGGCCTTCAGCTGTATGGTAATTTGTCTTGTCTTGGTCCTTTATGAAGTTGCCTTGGAGCAAGTGGTTGATCACTTTGATACGTGAGTGGGAGCATCATAAGTTTTGGGGGCCATCAACTCACATCCACTCCTCTTTTTTCTTGCAGAAAGATTGCATTGCATTGATATAATCTGCCTTATTCCATCCATTTGCCCTCAGTCCCCATTGTTCCATGATGATCTTCAACTTGTTGTTTGTCTTTTTTTGCCTGGGTATAATCCTGTCAGCAAAAAGTGTGTTGACTTCTCATCAACTCGGTATGTGACCTACAGAGTGACCTCGTGCACAATGAAGGCACCATTCTCATCCCTTGATCCCGGCACAGGTAGTAGTACTAGTAGGACTGTACCCTGCTCTGGTGTGCTAGTCATGGAGTCTAAGGAAAGCAGGGCTTTGCTCACTTGCTGTTAGAGTAAAAAGCTATGCCAAACTTGCATGGGCCCCAGGCCAAACAGTCCGCTGCACATCACACTGGAAGCGAATGGCCACTTCAGAAAGAATGCTAAAATAATGAGTGTTCTAGTTGGGTGTGGACTTTGCATCAGACAACTTTGCAGAAAGCCCACCCTATATGAGAGAGACCTACCATGAGCTAGCTGAGGCTGTCAACATGCCAAGGCTAGCTCATCAATCTGGCCCAGTTCTCAGGTGAACATGGCAGTGCCCCAGAGGCATGAGTCTAGTAAGTAGTTGTGTTTATTGCATGAGTGGATATTGATGTCTAAAATACATATTACAGGACAGGGACTTACGGAAATGGGGTTCTTTGGAGGTGACCACACTGATGAGATGGACTTGGCAGCAGCCCTCTCAGCAATGGTCATAGGTAGCCACCTGCCTGATAATTATGAGGCAGGGAGGTCCCACCTCCTTTCACTGGGAGTCTATGTGGATCTAGCCAATATCCATGTAGTCTTCTTCAGTGGAAGACTTTGCCATTCAGGCACCCCACCTCTTGCACCTCTGGGTGTAGAGGAGATTGCACATTGGGCATATTACGATCCCTGAGGTACAAAGGTATCATTCTTATGACAGGCAGGAATGAAACACCTCATTGAGGTGCCCGATTTGACAGGTTGTTCCCACCTCTCATGTGACTTTTTTGTGCTCAGCAAATGGGAGATAAGTAACAATTTGTATTGGCACTTCACCGGAGTTGCAAAATTAAAACTCCCGGACAACGCAACTTGCATCAGCAGTGCCAAACAAATAGTGGGGTGAGGGTCCATGAAACAGCTTAGCAGGGCACCCAATATGGCAACTGGTGACATTGTGCAGGTGCTCTGTGGATGCTTTGGCACTCTTGCCTCATTGACTGGCTACAGTGTGTCCTATGGTAAGAACCAGTAAGTAAACACCCCTAACATATTATATGGATCTGATAGCCCTTGTTACAGAGAGTATGGTGTGATTTTATTGAGCATTGAAACTGGCTAGTTAAGCCAGAAAATGCAAAACAAAGTGCCTATAAAAACTCAAAGTGGTTGATTTCAGTAGAAATGGAATCTACATGATCTGCAGAGTCTGTATGTACCACACTTGCACCCTGGAAGCAACAGATGAGGTAGTCTCGAACCCGACCCTCCGAGCCACCCTAAAAGGGAACCCTGCCCAGAGGGTCCGGTGGATAACGAGTGCCCGAAGGGGACCTTTGCGTTCTGCAACTTTGCACGGGTGCTTTGTGCTCTCCTGAGGTTGTGTTCACGCCCTCGATGTGTCTTCTGCATTCATTCCGTGATGTACACTACACATCCTTAATCAACACTGTCTTTGGCCCTCGTACCTCCTGTCTGCACACACACACTCTCTCTTGTTACATCCTTTACTAGCTGCAAATGCCAATGGGTGCACCTGCCCAGTTGTGGCCTCCACCTTGCAAACGACAACACTTGCAGCAACAGCACGATGTGCCCCCCGCACACCCTTGACAGGCTGCACAACCAATTCACGGCTTGCTACACCAAGAACACCCACTATGCAAGCAGCTGCGGCCCTGCAAGCCCCCGATTCACCGCTCACGTTGAAGAGCCACGATCGTACCAAATTATATCGGAACAGTTTTGTTGTGAAGGAGAAGCCACCCCCGTACGCACCGTATTCATTACGGATTCCTGGCAAACACTCGTGTCAAGCCTTTGCCTTTGAAGGCAATCTGTTATCACAGATCGAGCCGGCCCCAAAGGCTCTCTCATGCAGGCAGTGGAGCATGCTTACACGCGGGGCTCATGCCATACCCCTTGACACCTCGGTCAAGGAGCTTCAGGCAGAATGTGCTAATGCAGTCCTTGCCCATAAGGGTGATGCGCCGACGGGCTTCAGAAAGTCTTTGATGTGGACTCTTCCACTCCTTGCACTAGAGCGGGGTTTGGGTCTTGGTCATCATGCCTTTCAGGAGTCTTGGTGCTGAAGGGGAGAAGCAGTGAGTAGGATTTGCTTATTCCTGTCAATATCACTCAACTGATTTGGTAGGACCAATGCACTCGGCATCCCATCCGTATTCATCCACTCCGAACGCAAGGACCGGGCGACTCTGGAGGGCATTGTGAATGGCTCCTTTCGTGTGGTTTACATCTGCATTGACATGCTGAGGCTCCGACATTCGCCCAAGTGCTCTATTCCAACTGGTTCAAGCGCCTCTTGACCGCAGTGTTTCTTGACAAAGCGCACTCAGTTCACAAGTCACTGGAGTGGCGGCCGGCATATAAACGCTTAGACCAACTACGTCTCGTGATTGGTGACCATATTCCCCTTGTTGCCATGTCTGCTACACTACCCCCGCTTTACCGTAAATCGCTTGTCGCGCATGCCGGGCTGAAGATTGACTATACCCTCCTCAACATTGGTAACTTCTGTCCCGAGCTCTCGATGGTTGTGATTCATATGGAACACGACATCAAGAGCTTCAAAGATCTTCGCTTCATGCTCCCGCAGGCGGGGCGGACTCTGGCAGACATCAAGAAGTTGATTGTCTACTGTGATGATACAACACTGCTTACAGAGATGCTGTACTGGTTCCAAGACCAGCTTTGTGAATGGTCCCTCCCTGGCTGTGCAGTGGACATCCTACATGCAGGGCTGTCTGCCACCCACCAGGACTGTGCTCTGTCCAATTTCAAGTCCGGGAAGACAGTGATCTTGCTCGTTACTGAGAAGCTAGGCGCGGGACTCAATGTCCCGTTAGTTCGGTGTGTGGTCCAGTACCTCTGCAGTCGTCTCACTATGGCAAAAGCAGACCAATGGGATGGATGTGGTGCGAGAAGCCCTGGCACAACGGCAGTCAGCTTCTATGTTGTCCAGAAGAAGTTTGCGCGCAGAGGCAAATTGAGTCCACAGAAGCCAGACCATGAGTGTAATATGATGCCTTATCCAAGTGCCCAGTATGCGCTGTACCCAGTCTCTATTGAAGAGGATCTGTCTACAGTAGTGCATACATGAGCGGTTAGGATAAGGGACTTGTATAGTCTAAGTGCACTGGCACGCGATACAGAGGCATAGACCAAATATGGACAATCATAAGAGATAAGATAAGGGCCTGTCCTTGCAGGCCCCCATCTACTTGTCTTGGAGTGGGCCATGACTGGCACTACAATCCCTGAGGTGTTTGTTAGTATGTGCCAGTTTTTAACCTTTTCTTAATATGGTACCCATTTTCTATGTACAATGATTTATTGGTGGTGTTCTTTATCCAGCATCATAAGGTAATGGGCAGTCAAAATTTACATATGGTAGAACAAGGTTGATGCTGCGGCATACCTTGCAATTGCAGCATACAATATCAGACAGATAAATGTATTGTTCTAGGATAGTGTACTTCTGTATAACACAGAATCAGATTGCTTTCCTCAGTAGTGAATTCAGGTTCTTATACTCAGTCTTACCCAACAAATACCACTCACTCATAGCTCTGGTATGAGTATTGTTGATGTCATGATCTGTGCCACACATAAAGAAGATGGACCTGTGTACTTGTGTATTCCAATTTCCAGTATTGCAGACTATTCCATGCTTTTCCAGACTATTCTGATTTTCCAAATCCATTATTCTGTTCCAAATCTTTGTGGTGTACACTTCGTCTTTATGTATCACCTGGTCTTGTTGTCTCTGCACTGGATTTACAGTTATCTTGATAGTATGTATTGTCTTTGTACTGACTCTCCAGAATGTTCAGAATCTGGTCAGAGAAGTAACTATATAGTACTTACACTGGGCTTGTGATTGAATTGTATATCAAATCAAATATATTGTTTACCCTCTCTTGCACACTCACTCTTCTCATTATGTATATCCTCTACTCATCTTCCAACCCCTGGACTTTTGTTGCTTAACATGGATTTTGATGTCTTTGGGATCCCTATTAGAGACTCTTGAATTGTCCTACATCTTCCATTCTGGCTCTATCCTAGTCTTCCATACCCTACACTTGACTAGGTGTGTTGCCAATTGCTTTGGCAAGCACTGACTTTCAGTGTACAGTTGCAGACATTCCAGACCTCCAATAACTTGTACCCTTGACTTACATACCTCCACATTTCCAGACTTTCCTATGACAGACTCTGCAAAGTTCCTCTAGCACATGTTTCTCACATTTCTTTCTGAGTTTATCAGTACTTAGTATATACGAGACGTGTCTAACTCATATCAGTGACTGTTTGTGTCCTCAACAGAGTGTCTTCGAGTCGATTGAAACACATACAAAAAGCACACAGTGAACTCAAACTTGCATCACTGTCACCACATTGTCTTAGTACTGCAAATTTCTTTTCTTCCACGTGACTCTGAATAGATTGCCTTCCACATTGTTCCCATTGGGTTTTTACCATCATTGTGATATATATTCATCTCAAAAATGAAGGCAGAAACTAACTGTTATGATTGCCACGTTACTATATTCATTGCAGGTGACTCAGCTCATGCTACATACAAGGAGCTGATGAAGATGCTACTGCCACTGTGTCTTGGAACAATTATTATATCATCCAGCATTTGCTGCATCATACTGGTTGCAAATCACTGTGAATCATGGTGTTGTGCTCCACATTGTGCATGATAAATGTTGGCAACAATATTCCCCAACTTATCTGAATTATCCGAATCTAATGCACTTTTTGTGGCCATTCTAGAGGTAGATATAGCCAGTGTGGCTGTAAAAGTGGCTGAAAATGATGGAATTACCGCATTTGGTAATTTCAGCG
>MPVS01000270.1:11122-43989 GCA_001931775.1 Fomitopsis pinicola
ACCCCTGCAGAATGTAACATAATGGAAAGGCACACATCAGCTGGCAGTAAGTATTCTTCCCTGTTCAGATATCTTCAATCTATGAGTTGTTTGAGGAAAGTTGTGAATATTCATAGATAAGCACATCAGTATGACAACATCCTCACTTTGACACATCTTGAAAAGCCAGTCACACAAGTATGATTATATTATGTATTCACTAGCTTGTGTAGCATGTTTGAACAAAAAGTAGATACACTGGTTATTCAGTGGGACACAGAGCATATTATACATGTTCATGCATCATATGGACTGCATCCTTTGCTAGTCTCCTCTAACATTGTATAAGATAAACACATGGAGTTCATATAACAGGAAATAGCTCAAGTATCTCAGCATAATGTGGTCAGAAATCATGCCGGCCACTAAACAACAATATATAGTGAGGAGCCAAATCATAGACAATGCATGCAAGCACTGGATTGTGACAAAAACAGTGTACACATGGATCACATATACTACACATACATGGCAGAATAGTGACTTTGCTCAAGGCCATCTGGTCTAGACAGAGAGAAGCTATTCCCTGCCTCATTGAGTGCTCCCTGGGTGCAAGTGTGGTACATACAGACACTGCAGATCATGTAGATTCCATTTCCACTAAAATCAGCCACCTTGAGTTTTCATAGGCACCTGTTGATTTTTTTGTTTTGCATTTTCTGGCTTCACTAGCCAGTTTGAATGCTCAATAAAATCACANTAGGCACCTGTTGATTTTTTTGTTTTGCATTTTCTGGCTTCACTAGCCAGTTTGAATGCTCAATAAAATCACACTATACTCTCTGTCACAAGGGCTATCAGATCCATATACTATGCAACCCCACAAATGAATGACCTAGAATGGTATCCTGTTTGACATCAGTCAGTGATTCCCAAGAGCACCTGCACAATGTCACCAGTTGCCATATTGGGCTCCATGCTAAGCCGTTTCATGGACCCTCACTCCATTACTTGAGCGCTTAACCACTGTATTTGTTTGGCACTGTTGATGCAAGCCGCGTTGTCTGGGAGTTTGAATTTTGCAACTCAGCTGGAGTACCAATACAAACAGTTACTTATCTCACCTTTGCTGAGCACAAAAAAGTCACGTGAAGTGTGGGAACAACCTACCACATTAGGCTCCACGCTAAGGTGTTTCATTCCTGCCCGTCATAAGAATGATACCTTCGTACCTCAGGGATCGTAATAGGCAACTGTGGCTTCTACAGATGTGTCAATATGATATAGCTCAACTACAAAGTCTCCAAATTTTCTATATTTCCTGGGAAAGAGTTACAATATTTGGAAATGCCATATGCCATCTCTGTCAATGATAAACTGTGCCTAATCACACCTGATAATGTTGGCATACTGATGTGATTATCTTTCTTATAAACTGTTGTAGATAGAGAAAACTATCTGAGAAGATATCTTAACAGGCAAGAATACCTACTACTAGCAGATGTGTTCCTTTATGTTATGATACATCTTGCAGGGGTGCATGGTACCATATGAGAGCAATATTCATGAGCTTACAGGCATTGGATATGAAGGGCTGACACTCATAACTATGGCACTTTCCTGATTATGAACAAGCTTTGTGTGTGAACACAGAGGCAAGGGCTTCAACCTCACTGAATTGGCATAGAACAATGTTATCCTTGAGGTTGAGAACATTTTGAGTTCTTCTACATAAAAGTCATGTTCTACAAGCTGAAGAGAACTCTCTCTGATTTTATTGCATTTTTTATCTGACCATGATAGTGTTGTGCATTAGATCGCTTAATAAGCGCCCATAAAGCGCGGGCGGAGTTGTACATAAACGCGTCGACGCGTTCGCGTGCAAGTCCGCCCGCGCTTATATCACCAAATGCGGTAATTCCATCATTTTCAGCCACTTCTCCAGCCACACTGCTTGCTTTACTTCTAAAATGGCCAGAAAAAGTGTATACAATCCGGAAAAATAAGACACTTTAGGGATGAAGTTTTCCACATATATCATGCCATAAGTTGTTATCATTTGCAATAAGAATCATGCAGCAAATGCTGCAAGATATTATGATTGTTCCAAGACAAGTAAGCTCTTGGTATGTAGCATAGCATAAGATGAGCTAGCTACAATAAATGTAGTACTGTGTCAATGATAACACATTCAGATTCAATTTTGAGATTACTGCCTGCAGTGATTTTCTGTCCTCGCTTTGAGGTTGCAACAGGAAGATTATACCTCACAATGAAGGCAGAAACCCAATGCTGGTAACAACATGGAAGGCAATCTAGTTAGAGTTGAGTGGAAGAGATTATCAGAACCAAATGATTCCAGTACCTTGGTTTAGCTGCTCTCTTTGAAACTTTGACAATGTGGTGGCAGTATTTGCAAGTTTGACTCCATGTGTGGTTTTCAATGTGTCACAATGATCTCGAAGACTGAAACAAGTCCTGTGTTTTTCAATGACTATAAGTACTCAACTTTTGCTAATAGTGCAGAGGGACACTAAGTGTAACAAACTCAGAAACTGTGAGAAACATGTGCTGGAGGAACTTTGGAGAAAGCATTCTTTCAGATCCTATCCTTTCAGACCTTAAGTGGGGTACAAAATATGGAGGTCTGGAATGTGTGGAAATGTACCCTGAAGGTGAGACCTTGGCCAAGCAATTGTCAATGCACCTAGTCAATCCTAGGCTCCTTGATTAGGATAGAGCCAGAATGTACCAATTTGAGAGTAGGTAAGAGGGACTTCAAAAAGATCAGTGTTCACATGGAACAGCAGGTGTGCAGAGCTTGGGAGATAAAACAGGGTCTACAGAAGGACAAGATTCAGTATGCCATAGAGGGTAAACAAGATAGTGTGATGTGAGGTACAAATGATGTTATAAGCTCAGCTTGAATACTATGAAGCTAGTTGTCTGACCAGAGTCTGGACAATTTGGAGACTGAGGACATCAACACTAAGTATTGTCAAGTGAGATGTAAATTCAGCATGGAGACAACCCACATGAGGTGATACAAAATGATGAAGTGTACACCACAATAGATTTGTGAAATCAGAATGGTCTGAAATACTGGAACAGACAACTCCACAGCACTTATACTCATAAACACCTCAGGGATTGTACTGCCAGTCATGGCCCACTCCAAGACAAGTTACATTATCACATCCTTTGTTATCAGGCCTCATACACCTTGAAATGACTAACAATACCACAGATTTCTTTCGTTGAGTGTGCCTATAGTTATCAGTGCTGCAGATTGTCAGAGTGACAGATGAATTTTTCACATTCATAGCTCGTATGCTATCCCATATGCCATGCATGTCTCAACATATTAATGTGTACCATGTGTACACTGTTTTTGTCACAACCCAGTGCTTGCATGCATTGTCTATGATTTGGCTCCTCACTATATATTGTTATTTAGTGGTTGGCATGAATTCTGACCACAATATGCTGAGATACTTGAGCTATATATGAACTCCATATGTTTATACTATTCAATGTTAGAGGAGGCTAGCAATGGATGCAGTCTGTATGATGCATGAACATGTATAATATGCTCTGTGTCCCACTGAATATTCAGTGTATCTACTTTTTGTTCAAACATGCTACACAAGCTAGTGAATACATAATATAATCATATTTGTGTGACTGACTTTTCAACATGTGTCAAAATGAGGATGTTGTTATACTGATGTGCTTATCTATGAATATTCACAACTTTTCTCAAACAACTCATAGATTGAAGATATCTGAACAGGGAAGAATACTTACTTGCCAGCTGATGTGTGCCTTTCCATTATGTTACATTCTGCAGGGGTATACTCATATGAGAGCATTCTTAACTGAGCTCATAGACACTAGACACGAAGGAGTCACACTCATGACTATAGCACTTTGATGACTCAAGGTTTGTGTGTGAACACAGAGGCAAGGGCTTTGACCCCCATGAATTGGCATAGAATCATGTCATCCTTGATATTGAGAACATTCTGAGCTGTTCCGCATCAAAAGCAATAGTGTATCAGCTGAAGATAATTTTCTTTGCTTTGACTGCTTTTATCTGCATGTGCTAGTGCTGCTTCGCTTAGTGAGCGCTCACTAAGCGCTGGCGGAGGTGTACACAAACACGTCAACATGTTTGCATGCAAGTCCGCCCACACTTAAATCACCAAATGCGGTAATTCCATCATTTTCAGCCACTTTTTCAGCCAAACAGCTTATATCTACCTCTAGAAATGCCACAGTCCGCCCGCGCTTAAATTACCAAATGCGGCAATTCCATCATTTTCAGTCACTTTTACCAACACACTGCCTACATCTACTTCTAGAATGGCCACAAAAGTTTTAGAAAACTCGGAAAAATGAAGGAATGTGCTGCTTGTTGAGCTCGAACTTATTGCGCATTTTTGCGGAATTATTCAGAGCTCTATTGCCCTGTCCAAGTCCTACACCATCTTCTGGTGTGTTCTCCTTTTCTACAACGGACTCTCATACGATACACAGCCTACTGTATTTTTCCCGCTATTGTTCCCATTATTCTCCTCCCAGATTCATGTTTGCACTTTGGGGGAATTGAACCCCTGTTAGAGTCGTGCCCGTAGTCCGGACTGGAGTCAGATTCCGAGGTTCCAGAGTGAAGTCCGGAATGAGTCCAGAGGGCTGGTGCACGTTAGTGAGGACTGTGGTGAAGTTATCGTCCAACGCCCTGACTGAGACTACAAGTTAGTCCTCTATTTTGGACCGGGTCGGAATGGGTCGGAAGAGAGTCGGAAGGGAAACGGAGGAGAAGTTGAGAGCGAGTAAGAAGAAGAGACTACTAGGAGACTTGAGGTTTGGAGTCGGACTAGGAGTTCGGAGTAGATCAGAATAGTATTCCGGAAGACGGAGAGTACAGGAGGGAGGATACTGAGTAGGAGTAACAAGATATCTGAACTGAGGTACAACTATGTTTCGAGTCCACTATAAATACTACTAGGCTAATTGTCCTTGGTTAACAATACGAGTGTAGCTAGGGAGACAATGAGAATAAGTCCGGAGTCCGGAAGTGGAGAGTAACCGGATAGGACTGGAGTCAGATTCCGAGGTTCCAGAGTGAAGTCCGGAATGAGTCCAGAGGGCTGGTGCACGTTAGTGAGGACTGTGGTGAAGTTATCGTCCAACGCCCTGACTGAGACTACAAGTTAGTCCTCTATTTTGGACCGGGTCGGAATGGGTCGGAAGAGAGTCGGAAGGGAAACGGAGGAGAAGTTGAGAGCGAGTAAGAAGAAGAGACTACTAGGAGACTTGAGGTTTGGAGTCGGACTAGGAGTTCGGAGTAGATCAGAATAGTATTCCGGAAGACGGAGAGTACAGGAGGGAGGATACTGAGTAGGAGTAACAAGATATCTGAACTGAGGTACAACTATGTTTCGAGTCCACTATAAATACTACTAGGCTAATTGTCCTTGGTTAACAATACGAGTGTAGCTAGGGAGACAATGAGAATAAGTCCGGAGTCCGGAAGTGGAGAGTAACCGGATACTGGAACAATACTTATTGTAAGGTAGTGGGCTGAAGCTGTGTAACGATGGAGACCATAACAATAAGTAAGGCTAAAGCAATGATAATAGCGGAAATAGGATCAGAAGGAAATACCCGGAAGTCCGGAGTCCGGAAATCATCTGGAAGGGAACTTGTGGCACGGTATGTGACAGTGCCCCCCAACTGGCCCAAGCCCATGACGGCCTAGGGATCCAATCTCTGATCTGGATCTGATGGCGGGTATAAGGCTGGGCGGAATTTGGACTCAGCTGTTTTGCAACTTGACCTCCTACCCCCACCACCCTTCCGTTTTTCCGCACCCCTCCTCCTCGACACCGACATGTCTGCGATCGACACCCTGAACCCCAAGATCCTCGAGCTCGAACGCAAGCTGGCGGCTGCGAGAGCCAAGGCAGAAGCCAACCGGGTCACCACGGAAGAGCGCAAGCGCGAGGTGGAAGAGGCGGAGCAGCGCCGGAAGGCGGAGGAGGCGGAGGCGCAGAGGGCGGCAGAGGAGCAGGCGCGCCTCGTGGAGGAGCAGCAGAGGGCATCAGAGGCCGCAGATGTGGCGAGGACAAAGGCGGCGGGCAAGGCGCGGGCCAAGGCGGGCCCGTCAGAGGTGATGTATACCCGGGCGGAGATTGTGTGAGTACCCAGCCCGTCTGCCGGAAGTATGGAACTGACACTCCGGTAGGTGCGTGCAATGCGCCGGAAAGGGGCTGGAGTGCTTCCGGCCTTCAACAGGCTTGAAGAAAGTGTGCCAGAAGTGTGCCTCGGAGAAGACACGGTGCGACTGGCCTGGCGAGCCGGTGAAGAAGCGGAGGATGAACACCAGCACAAAAGCCGGAAAGAAGACAGCGGAGGAGGTCCACAACTCCGACGCGTATGACGAGCCGGAGGCGGGCCCTTCAAAGAAGAGGAAACGGGCCATGAAGCAGGGCGAGGAGTCGGCGGAGGCGGTTCCGGCACCGCTGCTCGGAATTGGAGCGCGGTGGTCCGCTCGACCGGAGGAGGAGATGAGCGATCGCGAGCTCATCCTCCGTCTCCTGACGGAAGTCCAGGAGCTCCGGGTCAACCTCCGGAAGGAGCAGGCGTCACGGAAGACACAGGAGTCGAAGCTCGAGCGGGTTATCTGCTCGACGAAGGCCCAGCACGAGGTCTGCGATGTAGTCATCAAGGACTACATGGATAAGTTGGCCGAGGAACTTGGAGAGACGGAGACGGAGTGGGAGGGCTTGGAAAGCGAGTCGGAGTCAGAGTCGGAGGAGTCAGAGGAGTTGGAATGAGTGTAGCTGGCCTTAGGCCAAAAAATAGACATATTTTATTTTTTGTTCTTTGATTTCTGTTATCGAGTGTCTGCCCCCCCAACTTGTGAGTCTAGAGTGAAGTCAAAGGTCTGGGTTTCATCCGGTAGGTGGAATGGAAATTGGAAACAAGTTCCAATGTGTTTCCGAGTTCCGTGGCCAGAATCCAGGAGGTTTTGTCGTCAGTGCCTTCGTAGCCTGCCCAGCGTACTAAGTACAACAGTTGGCAGGTGTGTCTATGTCGGTCCAGCTTGGAGTCGAGGATCTCCGAAATCTCATATTCCGGTTCTCCGTCCATGAGTACTGGAGGTGGCGGAGACTGTACTCGACCCGGAATGGAGTTTGGAGTTGCAAGTTCGAGTTGAGAGATGTGGAAGACAGGGTGAACAGTGCGCATGGTATCCGGAAGGCGAAGGGTGAAGGAATGGGATCTGGCTTGTGCGATAATGGGGTATGGTCCAAGGTTCTTGTCTGACAACTTCTTGGATGGACGTGTCGAGCGGAAATGTTCCGCCTTGACCATAACGAGGTCTCCGACCTTGAAATCCGGAGCCGGAAGCCGGTGCTTGTCTGCTACCGCTTCTGGGCCTCGGAAATGTTTGTCCGGAGGACGGAGTGGAGCTCGTCAAGGTCTACAGCAAAGTCTCGGGCACGGGTGGAGGTAAGGTCTTGTTCCGGATGAATTGCGAGTGCCGGATTGTATCCCTTGTTTGCGAAGAACGGGGAGATTCCGGTCGTAGTGTTCGGAGCGTTGTTGTAAGCAAACTCCGCGAGCGGAAGGAGACATGACCAGTTGTCTTGCTGATAGTTGCAGTAGATTCGGAGGTATTGTTCAAGGGTTTGGTTGACCTGCTCGGTTTGACCGTCGCCTTCGGGATGATAACCGGAAGTGAAGTGAAGGCGCATGTCCAGGGCCTTTCCGAGGGATCAGAAAAAGTGGGACACAAACTCTCGGAGCCCCGGTCGGAAGTGACATGTGAGGGGACTTCGTGCTTGGAGAAGACATGGAGTACGAACAACTCCGCGAGTTCCGGAGCGGTGAGCGTATCGTGCGTAGGGATGAAGATACTCTGCTTGGTGAGGCAGTCCACTACGACAAGGATGGTGGTAAAACCGCCAGAATCCGGAAGCTGCTCAATGAGATCCATGGAGATGGAGTTCCAGGGTCGTTCTGGGATCAGAAGCTGCTTGAGGGTACCATATGGAAGGTGACGCGGAACCTTGGCTCGAGCGCAGGTGGTACAGGATTTGCAGTAATCCCGGACGAGGAGGCGGAGTCCGGGCCACGCGTAGTCCTGAAGGATAAGGGCTTGAGTCTTGTTCTGACCGTAATGGCCAGCGGTTGGGTGGTCGTGCCGGGACCGGAGTATCCGGAGTCGGAGATCATTGACGTCCGGTACGTAAATCCAACCATTGAGGAGTAGGTAGCCATCTGTATCCTTGGACCAGTGAGGATTGTTGCCCTGGGCTGCAAGGGATAGTCCTGCAGTGAGCTCGGAATCCAGAGAGTCAGAGGATATTGCGGAAAGAATGTCGGAACGGAGCTGATGCTCGTCATGAAGAAGGGATGCTCGGAGGATGGGGTCCCGGAGGATGGTTGCACGGAGGGAGGAAGCGAGCTGTTTTTGACTGAAGACCGGTCGTAAGTTGTGTGGGTTGACGATGGAGTAGTCACTATCCCCCTCTTTTGGGTAGACGTCCCAACGGTGAGTGAGTGCGTCCGGTTTTGCTCCGAGTTTTCTGGGGCGGAAACGGATGATGAGGTTGAACTGGGACAGGAATTCCGGCCATCAGGCTTGTCGTCGGGTCAAGAGCTTGGTGGTAGCGAAGTACTCAAGGTTCTTGTGGTCGGTAACAACGTCAACTGGAGTTCCGGAACCCTCGAGGTAATGCCGCCAATTCTTGAATGCTTTGAAAACAGCCAGAAGTTCCTTATCGTGGGTGTCGTAGTTCAATTCCACTCCGGTTAAAGTCCGGGAGTGGAACACGACCGGATGGATCTCACCGGAGTCTGCGGTGATAGAGAGAATTCCCGTGATGGCATAGTCCGAAGCATCTGTTTCAACAGTGATCTGACGATCAGGTTCCCAGTGACGAAGGATAGGTGCGGTGGTGAAGGCCTGTTTCAACTCGTTGAAAGCTGTCCGGCATTTCTCGGAGAAATCCCACGGAACAGATTTCCGAGTGAGTCGAGTGAGCGGAAGGACAATCTCGGAGTAATTGTGAATGAACTGACAGTAGAAATTTGCGAAGCCTAGGAAGGATTGAATGTCCCGGACTTTGCGTGGTTCCGGCCAGTCCAGGATCGCCTTGACCTTCGACTCGGCCATGGTAAGGCCTTCAGGGGAGAGGATGTAGCCAAGATATTTGATGGACTCGGAATGGAATTCACACTTGTCTGCGCGGGCGTAAAGGTGATTTTTCCGGAGTCGTCGGAGGACTTCCTTGACGTGCTTCCGGTGCTCTTCCGGAGAGTTGGAATAAATGAGGATGTCGTCGAGGTACACGACAACACACACGTCCAGGAGGTCTTGAAACACTTCATTGACGAAGCGTTGGAACACTGCCGGAGCGTTAGAAAGGCCAAAAGGCATAACCCGCCACTTCTAACCAAACAATAACTCGGATGGCTCACCTTCCACTGCACTTTCTGTCGGGTGAGGTACTTTCCGTCAACTTCTATGTCACTCCACTCGACAAGTCCAATTCCGCCGTCCTGGGATACAGTTGGCTCACCACATACAATCCGTTGATTGACTGGAAGAAGCGCAACATTCAATTCTGGACCGTACCCTCGGCTCGTCCCGTATCTGACTCGGTACCACTTCCGGAGTCTCTGGAGTCTCCTCCGGCCTCCACTCCTCCGCCTCCGTCCCCTCCCCGAACGGCTCCACCGGTATCTCTCATCAATGCAGTTGTGTTTGCGCGTGCTTGCAAAATGCCAGGTGCAACGAGCTATATGCTCAACCTATCTGAAGACAATTCCTCGGCCGCTGCTAGAAGCTCTTCCATCTCGGATTCGCCTCCGGACCTCACCGGAATTCCTTCGGAATATCATGAGTTCGCAGACGTCTTCAACAAGTCGATGTCTGATACCCTCCCGGAACATCGCCCATACGACCTCAAGATTACTCTTGAGGACGGAGCAGTTCCACCCCTCGGACCCATCTATTCCCTCTCCAAGCTCGAGCTGGACACACTCCGAGAGTATATCAACGACAACCTCCGCTCCGGCTTCATTCGTCCTTCCAATTCTCTGTGCGGCTCTCCGGTCCTCTTTGTCAAGAAGAAGGACAGCTCTCTCCAGCTGTGTGTCGACTACCGAGGCCTGAATAAGATCACTCGGAAGGACCGATACCCACTTCCGCTAGTTTCTGACCTCTTGGACAGCCCCCGGAAGGCCAGCATCTATACCAAGATTGACCTCTGGCATGCTTACAACCTGGTCCAGATCACCCCCAGAGATGAGTGGAAGACCGCTTTCCGAACTCGCTACGGCTCCTTTGAGTGCCATCAAATAACTGGAGACGTAAGGGAGTTACAGGCGTAGTGGGTATCTGGTTCCGGTCCGCAAAGTCCGAGTCAAGGTAGCAACGCGTGGAGCCGGAATCCAGGAGTGCACAGAACGGAGTGGTCACAGAGTCGGAATATAACTGGATGGTAAAAGACATGGGATCGAAAAGAGCGGACACGTTGAGCCGGAGTACCTGTACCGCACAAGGAGGGTCAACGCAGTCCTCAACGAGCGTGGAGGTCAGAGTGCGGACTAATTTTTTGACTCTTCCGGAGCCTCAGGGGCTGCGGCCGGAACGGTAGTTGCAGCACGAGCCTTAGCAGCGGAAGACGTCTTCTTCGGACAGTCCTTGGCTGTATGTCCGGCACCGCCGCAAAACAGGCAGAGGTTGTTTGCAAAGCAGCACTGACGTTCCTCCTGGGTAAGCTTCCCGTCCTTGCCTAGCTTATCGGCGTAGGCTTTGGTGGTAGGCTTATTTTGACCCTTCGGAGTGGAGGCGGATTTCACCGGAGTGGACGAGGAAGCGGAAGACGGACTGGAAGACTTTGAGGTCTGCGGAGTGCTAGGCTTCGAGTCGGACAGTTTGGAAGAACCAGATTTTTGGCCGGAGGAGCGGTTTTCGCGGTTCTGCTCGGTCTTGCGCTCCCAATAGTGATGGTTGAGTGACTGAGCGAGGTCCCGGAGTTCCTCCAGTGTTTGCGGTTTTCCAACCTCCGAGATCCGGTCCTTGAGACGTGCCGGAAGCCCCTTGTAGAACTGGTATTGGAGCGCAGAGCGTCCCCAACGAACTTGTGTGGCAAGGCAGTTGAAGTGCGTAATGTACTTCGTAATTCGCTGGCCTTCTGCCATGAACAAGTTTTCGAGGTCGTGTTCTGCCTGTCCAGTCACGTCGTATGGTCCGAAGTTGATCCGGAGTTCCTGCTGGAACTCTTCGTAGTCGGAAAGGAATAGGGGTGGAGAGTCGGTGTCACCCTCAAGAAGGTAGGGTTCGAACCATTGGAGTGCGGTCCCCTTGAGGTAGGAGATTGTGTATGTGACCTTCTTGTCGTTGGAACTGAAGGTACGGGGGCGTGCTTTGAACACTAGTTCCAACTGGGCGAAGAATGACCGGAGTTTGACCGGATCTGAACCGTCAAATGGATCTAGATCCCAGACATTATTGCGCTCTCTCGGAACCGGAGCCGGAGCTGCAGCCAGAGCTGGGCGCTGCAGGGTCTGAGCGAGGAGCGCGATAGCTCCTGCAAGCTTGTGCGATGTGTTCGGAGAAACAGCTTGGCGTCCTGAGATAGGCGGCGGCCCCATGTACGGAGGCACTGGCGGAGGTGGAGGGAGGGGACGGGACAACGATGTAGGCTGCTCGAAGGGATTGGAATCTCGACGCGGAATTGGAGTCTGATGCCCCACCGGAGGGACTTCCGGAGTTGGAAGCCTCGATCCGGTGTAGGGATTGAACGTCCCAGGTGTGAACACTTGGGTTGTCAGAGTGTTCGGTATGGAGGCTATCGGACCCGGAGAACGTGATACTGTTTGCGGAGGTTGGATGGGTGCTGGTCGTCGTGGCGACCAGTGGCCATGGTATAACGTCTGGCCGAAAAGCCTTGAAAAGAGTCACACATTGTAGTTCAGTCAGTTGAGTTCGGATATACTGTTAGAGTCGTGCCCGTAGTCTGGACTGGAGTCAGATTCCGAGGTTCCAGAGTGAAGTCCGGAATGAGTCCAGAGGGCTGGTGCACGTTAGTGAGGACTGTGGTGAAGTTATCGTCCAACGCCCTGACTGAGACTACAAGTTAGTCCTCTATTTTGGACCGGGTCGGAATGGGTCGGAAGAGAGTCGGAAGGGAAACGGAGGAGAAGTTGAGAGCGAGTAAGAAGAAGAGACTACTAGGAGACTTGAGGTTTGGAGTCGGACTAGGAGTTCGGAGTAGATCAGAATAGTATTCCGGAAGACGGAGAGTACAGGAGGGAGGATACTGAGTAGGAGTAACAAGATATCTGAACTGAGGTACAACTATGTTTCGAGTCCACTATAAATACTACTAGGCTAATTGTCCTTGGTTAACAATACGAGTGTAGCTAGGGAGACAATGAGAATAAGTCCGGAGTCCGGAAGTGGAGAGTAACCGGATAGGACTGGAGTCAGATTCCGAGGTTCCAGAGTGAAGTCCGGAATGAGTCCAGAGGGCTGGTGCACGTTAGTGAGGACTGTGGTGAAGTTATCGTCCAACGCCCTGACTGAGACTACAAGTTAGTCCTCTATTTTGGACCGGGTCGGAATGGGTCGGAAGAGAGTCGGAAGGGAAACGGAGGAGAAGTTGAGAGCGAGTAAGAAGAAGAGACTACTAGGAGACTTGAGGTTTGGAGTCGGACTAGGAGTTCGGAGTAGATCAGAATAGTATTCCGGAAGACGGAGAGTACAGGAGGGAGGATACTGAGTAGGAGTAACAAGATATCTGAACTGAGGTACAACTATGTTTCGAGTCCACTATAAATACTACTAGGCTAATTGTCCTTGGTTAACAATACGAGTGTAGCTAGGGAGACAATGAGAATAAGTCCGGAGTCCGGAAGTGGAGAGTAACCGGATACTGGAACAATACTTATTGTAAGGTAGTGGGCTGAAGCTGTGTAACGATGGAGACCATAACAATAAGTAAGGCTAAAGCAATGATAATAGCGGAAATAGGATCAGAAGGAAATACCCGGAAGTCCGGAGTCCGGAAATGGTCCGGAAGGGAACTTGTGGCACAGTATGTGACAGAGGCATGCTGCAGCCAATACCTCCAGCACATATTTCCCACAGTTTCTGTGTTTACCACTGCTTATTATACCTCTGCACTCTGAGCAAACATTGAGTATACTCACTGACAAGCACAGGAGTTGTTTCATCATAGCTTCAGTAACTCTGTGTTCAAAAAGCACACACTGATCTCAAACTTGCAATATTGCCACCAAATTGTCAAATTTGCAAGAGAACAGCTGAACAAAAATACTGGAATCATTCAGCACTGCAATTCTTTTCAACTTGAGAGATTGCCTTCTACATTGTTACCTGCATTGGGTTTATGCCTTCATTGTGAGATACATTTATCTGCTGTTGCAAGCTCAAAATGAAGGCAGAAATGAACTATTGTAATTTCCATCTCATTATGTGTATTGTAGCTGGGTCATGTCATGCATGCTACATACAAAGAACTTATAAGGGGCTACTGCCACTGTGTCTTAGAACAATCATAATATCATCCAGTATTTTCTGCATCATCCTTATTGCAACTCACTGTGACTCATGGTATTGTGCTCCATATAATGAATGTCAAATGTGTGAAATACAATTCCGCAACTTATATCATTTGTCCGGATTTTATCCGCTTTTTGTGGCATCTTTAGAGGTAGATATAAGCTACTTGTCTTGGAGTGGGCCATGACTGGCACTACAATCCCTGAGGTGTTTGTGAGTATGTGCCAGTTTCTAATATGGTTACCATTTCCTATGTACAATGATTTATTGGTGGTGTTCTTTATCCAGCATCATAAGGTAATGGGCAGTCAAAAATCACATATGGTAGGCTGCAGCATACCTTGCAGTTGCAGCATACAATATCAGACAGATAAATGGATTGTTCTAGGATAGTGTACTTCTGTATAACACAGAATCAGATTGCTTTCCTCAGCAGTGGATTCAGGTTCTTATACTCAGTCTTACCCAACAAATACCACTCACTCATAGCTCTGGTATGAATATTGTTGATGTCATGATCTGTGCCACACATAAAGAAGATGGACCTGTGTACTTGTGTATTCCAATTTCCAGTATTGCAGACTATTCCATGCTTTTCCAGACTATTCTGATTTTCCAGATCCATTATCCTGTTCCAAATCTTTGTGGTGTACACTTCATCTTTATGTATCACTGGATTTACATTTATCTTGACAGTACTGATTGTCTTTGTACTCACTCTCCAAAATGTTCAGAATCTGGTCAGAGAAGTAACTATGTAGTACTTACACTGGGCTTGTGATTGAATTGTATATCAAATCAAATATATTGTTTACCCTCTCTTGCACACTCCCTCTTCTCATTATGTATATCCTCTACTCATCTTCCAACCCCTGGACTTTTGTTGCTTAACATGGATTTTGATGTCTTTGGGATCCCTATTAGAGACTCTTGAATTGTCCTACATCTTCCATTCTAGCTCTATCCTAGTCTTCCATACCCTACACTTGACTAGGTGTGTTGCCAATTGCTTTGGCAAGCACTGACTTTCAGTGTACAGTTGCAGACATTCCAGACCTCCAATAACTTGTACCCTTGACTTACATACCTCCACATTTCCAGACTTTCCTATGACAGACTTCCCCTGCTCTGCAAAGTTCCTCCAGCACAGCTTTCTCACACTTGTCTTCAAGTGGGCCATGACTGGCAGTACGATCCCTTCGGTTTTGTAAAAGACTCTGAGGTATACTCCAACTCAGTACAAGGATGATGGTTCACTGAAGTCGGATAGGTAGAGTGAGTGAAAGTTAAAGGGTAGTATAAGTGTGAACGGTGGGATGGTCCCAGGTGTGATAATCCTGCATGTACAGTGATGGCCCCCATAATATATCACACGTTGTTCAACTATCAGGTGAACTGGAACTCTACACCCGTGTCACTACAAGAAAGGGTTGTTGGTGTTGTCAGCCTGGTATACATTGGCCATGAAGTTGGGCCCCGCAGGGATTGTGTACTCACGGATCATGGTTGCATTGCAGAACCAACATCTGTCTGTCAGTTTGTGTTTCAGGCAAGCCTTGAGCCACTGTGCCATGGTCCTTGTCAGACCGCGTGCTGGTGCCGGTTAAGACGACAAGGTCTCGAGCAAGTCAAGCTCCCATAGCATGGTGTTCAATGCTTTGTCTTGTTGCACAACATGACATGAAGAGCATCTGTCCACTAGCTGAATCACTGGTTTGGTGCTGGCAAGTACCTGTCTGCATAGTGCATATATATCAGAGCCATGGGGAGCCACAATGGGGATTGATCCAGGGTCAATGGCATGGAGCATCTCATGCATTTGGTCCCTCACATTATCTAGAGTTATCTCTTTGATTTGCACTTTGCCAAGCAGTGTTGCAAATTGGGTGAGTATTGCATTCTGACTCTGGATATTGGAGCACCAGAAAATGTTCTGAGACTGGTACACATGATGCAGTATGCCAAACAATGTATCAAAGGCACAGCTGTAAGTGGCTTCATTCCATGTGAAACACAATGGTTCATCACCCACCCTGGTAAGTAGATCCCCGAGAGAGGCAAGTGTGATGGTTTTTGCAGTTCTGCAAGTCTACAACATTGTATGGCCTTGTCCTGCCCTGAGAATTAAAGTCAGTCATTGCAAAGTTGGGGATCAGTGACACCTGGTTACGGTATATGGTCAGTGTACGGTCATTGGGCATGAGGCAAGGGATCTTCATGTTGTGGGCAGCAATGGGGACTACATTCTCAGGGAGACCCTCAAGCTGAATGGGGGTGGGTGCTGCAGTCAGTTTCACAAACACCACCTCCAGCATCTTTTTGTCCTCTGTAAGAGGGCTTGCCTCCCATCCTACTACCACAGCCTCTGCACCATTGGTGACATTACATTCTGTGGCCTCATTGGCACTGCAGTCAGTTTCACAAACACCACCTCCAGCATCTTCTTGTCCTCTGTAAGAGGGCTTGCCTCCCATCCTACTACCACAGCCTCTCCACCATTGGTGACATTACATTCTGTGGCCTCATCGGCTTTGATCATGACTGGGAGGCCAACACACAATGAGAGTTGTCCAGGTTGGTGTCTTTGTGGGGCAAGGCCCACAGTTGTTCCTGCAGATGGGGGTGAATCTTGTCCATTTTGCATTTCACCTCTGTGTTTTTCTTTGCTTTGCCCCGCTTGCCTGTGTCATCAGTGCTTGCAAAATGATCAGATGAGTAAAAGGTGTGAAGAGTCTGCCCTGTGTCTTTGGCAAAGCGGGTGACCCCAAGCTCATTGATCCTGTCTCTGTGAGAGTTGTATGACAGGACGATGGATACATTACGGAAATTGGGATCATAGAGATGTGGCTTGCCTTTTCTGCGTCCTGCTATGCGACCCTTCAGGAAGTTCACATCTGCCATGGTGCATGCTTTGTACCTGAGATTTTCAAGCAATTTCCTGAATTTGGCNGGTGCATGCTTTGTACCTGAGATTTTCAAGCAATTTCCTGAATTTGGCATCCTCTGGTGTCTGTGACTTCTGCCTCATGTTCTGCCAAAGAATCACTACAGTGGTCACCTGGTGCCAGGTGGCCTTGCCAAGGGATGCTTCTTGCTGCCGCCAACTGCCAGCAGTGTGCCTGGTGCTGGNCCTTGCCAAGGGATGCTTCTTGCTGCCGCCAACTGCCAGCAGTGTGCCTGGTGCTGGTGACCTTGGATGAGAAGAGGGAGTATCCATCACCTGGGGGCTCCAGCTGTGCAAAATCACCTGCAAATATCATATTTTACCACCAAATGGCTCACCGTCATTGTTGAATATCCAGCAGAGCCTTGCAGAAATGTCATAGAAGTGGTTGCAGTCCACCATAGAGATTTCATCAATAAACATGTAGTCTACATCATTCAGACGGTCTCACACATTCCGTAGTGAATTCTCACTAGACTCACCATACTTTGAAAACCCAAGCATGGAGTGATATGTAGAGCCTGATATGAGCGATGCAGCTGATCCAGTGGGAGCCATGCATATGAATCTGTATCCTTCATTGCGAGTATTGAAGAAATGAATGAGGGCCTTGATGACCTGGGACTTGCCTGTGCCTGCCATGCCACCAAGATACATCTTCAGTTTTTCACCTTGTGGATCAGAGGCATGATTAGCTACTATGCGGAATGCACGTTCCTGCTCCGTATTGAGCATGAAAGTCTTGGCAGAATTGTCAATGATGTCCTGAATCTTTTGTTCAGAAGCCCTGAATTTAATGGACATGTAGTCATAGTCCACTGGCTTGACAGCATCCACATAATCCTTGTTATTCAATGACTGAGCATTTTGAGTCGAGTTTGCTGGCTTTGCAGCTACTTGCTGCTTTCGCAGACTCAGAATCTCCTTTCTTTTATCAGCCAGCAATTCTCGCCAGCCTGTGGAGGATTTGCTGGTAGAAGGGTCAAACCGATCAATTGTCACAGGCTTCAAGCCCTTGCCATCATCTAGCCAACCACTGGATCATGCAATCAACCACTGGATCATGCAATGTTTTCTGCCAACTGCATCTGGGCAATCCTCCCCAAAGCCTTCCGGCCTAGCACATCCCAATCTGGATCATAATCAATGGCACCATCATCCCCAGTCAGGCTGGTCTGAACAATGTCTGCATAGTCCTCAGAGTCAATATCATTCTCACCATCATCATCATCATCAAATGTTAGCCCACTGCTTCCTTCAAGCTCCCTTTTGCTGGAAAAGTCATCCCTTGAATCATTGCACTCATACCTGATATGGAAGAAATTCATGATCTCATTCTGACGGGAACTGTAAGAATGAGCACCAAAGGCACTGTCCCATGTTTCATCTGTATTCTTGAGGTCAGCCCCAGATCTCCATGGCTTGAATAGCATCAGCATGATGAGGCAGTACTCCTCTCTGTTTCCCTTGTCTCTCCTAGGCAGAGTTCCTCCAACAAAATTGGGGACATAAGCAGCATGTTCAGGCTGCATGAATGCGACATGTGTCTCACACTGAGGATGAGTAGGCAGGAAGGCAGCATCCGTGAAGAAGTGGTCAGCAATGTCTCTTTTTCCCTCTTCATCTGCCTTTTTAGCAGTATCTCTATCTAGTAAGTAACAGCTCATCTTCACTCTCACTTTCACATTTGGGGGGAAGCCCACTGTGGTGACCTGTGAGTTTGTGCTTTGGCAGTGGTTTAATGTCCCTTCTCTCAGATTTTATGCTGTCCTTCCCACGCATAACTGCCTTGTCTTCATTTTTTACTTCATTAAGATTTGCAATATGCTCCTGGACCTCTTTTACTATCTTCACTCCTCGCTTTTTGGCCCTAGTCATGGTTGTCTTCTCTGCACACCTGATCCAGTCATGTAAAAACACATCTTCATATTTGGCAGGACGGTGTATATAGTCCATTTGCTATGTTAATCCTACATACTTAGTTTTGCTTTTCCCAATCACTACCTTGGTTGGCTTGGTCTCTGCATCATATACTGTCTCTTCGCCTGACCATGCCTCACCAATCCAGAGACCATTAGCCAATGCAGCTGCTGGGGCATGTCCATCTGTAAGGTCTGATTTACACTGTGGGCATATAAGGTCATCAAAGTTGGGCAGCAAGATAGGACCTTTGAGATCTTCAATAAGATCATTATCTGTATTCCGCTCTTTCCTAGTAACACCTCCCTCAGTCTCCAATAAAACCAGTTTATCATGTACCAAAGTCAGTGGTACCATGTGAGCTGTGGTAACCAGTTTACCACAGACAGCACAGCCACATTCCGAGTGGAGAAGTGGATCAACTTCTCTGGAAAATCCATTGATTATTTTACTCATCAAGTGTCGGGATGGAGGTGCAGGTGGGAATTGTGTCCCCTCTGATTTAACGACCTGCGTGTGGGGGGCATGTGCATGCATACGGAACCTTTGTACTCTCTTTGTTGACCTTGATAGTGCTGCAGCAAAGCTATAGATGTCTTGCAAGTCTTGGTACAGGTATGGCGTTTCAGGGTTGCTCGTAAACTGTCTACTGATACTTTAGATATATTTATTCTCTATGCCATGCACCTTGCCAATGACCAACAGATGCTTGCTAGGTAGACATAACAGTTCACTGAGAGGTATCCCTGCCACAACAAGGTTTTGTGTGTGTGCTGCAAATGACTGCACCTCTTGTGGATGACAGTAGTATGTGAATACAAATTTATCTTCAGGCATATGACTGAGATTCTGGCTTTTGATAGTATCTGTAATGTATGGCTTTATTTGCTCCCATGTCCATTGTTCAGCGGCATCTTGTCTGCCCACCACTTCACTGTTTTCGAGACTTTCTTATATACACCACATTATAGATGGCAAGCTTTCTTTGCCATTGAGCGCATACCATGTGCTTGACCAGTAGTTCCCAATGAGTACAAATTCCTAAGGTTTTCCATCTATGGTAACTAATGGCTTCATAGTCATGAGAGTACATAGTGGATTGAATGGTAGTCAGGTACAACTGTAGTACATTGCTGTGTACCGTTGAGACTGGCAATGAGAGGCAACCAAATAGGAAAAATGATGGGGATATAGCATGTAAAGGGTGATTATATGTGTTTGTGTACTTTGTCATTAGATGGGTTGGCATGGATTGGTTGTTTGTGCAGCTTTTTTGTGATGGTGCTAGCATGAACCATGGTCTCAAATATTGGCTGCAGCACGCCTCAGAGCGGTCACAAAGGCCTAAGTCAAGCTCTATGAAGTCTTATTAAATTGGTAGAGCAGAGATACACACCTAAGTGGAGCTCTATGAAGTCTTGGGACTTCGAGCTCGACGAGGGAGGATGTCTACGGTGTGCTGTTACGTAATACGAAGCCACTGTATAGTAGCACAGCCACAAAAGCGAAGATCAACGAAGGAAAGAGTGAAGTGCAGAAGGTGGGGGTTCAATTCCCCCAAAGTGCAAACATTAATCTGGGCAAAGAATAATGGAAAAATGGCGGGAAAAATACGGTAGGCTGTGTATCGTATGAGAGTCTGTTGTAGAGAATCTCATTCCGGCCTTTGGCTACTTCGTCCCTGAGCCAGTAGAAGCGCAAGTCGAGGTGCTTCATGCGTCCGTGGTGCTCGGGATTTTTCGCAATAGAAAGTGCGCAGAGATTGTCAATGCGAAGCTTCAAGGCTGAGGAGGCCTCGTACCCAAACTCTGACAGCAGATTGCAAAGCCAGAGCATCTCCTAGCCGGCAGAGACAGCTGCAACGAACTCGGCCTCCGTAGTCGAGAGGGCCACAATCGTTTGGGCGACTGGACCATGAAATCGCACCTGTGCCCATCTTAATGACGTAGCCAGAGGTGGATTGACCAGTGTCGGGGCAGCCAGCGTGGTCAGCATTGGTGTAGGAGGCAAAAAGCTCATTGTCAGAGGAAGGGGAGTACGTCAGCTTGTAGTCCAGAGTGCCCTTGAGGTACCTGACGAGATGCTTGACCGCTTTCCAGTGCGCCGTGCCGGGGTTCCTCGAAAATTGAGCCAGGTTGCCCACAGTACGAGCGATGTCCGGACGAGGTGCAACAGCGAGGTAGAAAAGCGAATCTACAGCCTGGTCGTATGGGATGTCCTGCATCTCCCTCGCTTCCGACGGCATCCTGGGGCCCATCTCTGCACTGAGACGAACACCAGGGTCCACTGGGGTGCCCGCAGGATCGCAATCGGCGGAGCCATAGCGCTCGAGGATGTCGAAAGTGTACTGCTGCTGCTGCGAGATGGAGAGGGAATGCTTCGAAAGATCGCGCTCAATCTTAACTCCTAGGAGCCAAGACATGGGGCCGAGGTCTCTGAGCTTGAAGTGCGCACGAAGGTCGTCATTGACGCTTTGTCCTCCGATTTTGCTGCAATGGTGATGTCGTCGATGGAGACAGGAATGATGATGTGCACCCCATGTCGAAGATAGACCCAGACACTGTGCTCACAAACGAGTTGCGAAAATCCCAGCTTCGTCAGGACCTCGTGTAGCTTCTCATGCCAGCAGTCCCGCCTGCTTGAGGCCGTAGAGCGCCTTCAGAAGTTGCCAGACCCAGTCGGGGGTCTTTTGCTCGAAGCCTTCAGGTTGCTTCATGTACACCTCCTGCTTCAGCTCGCTGTTCATGTAGGCAGAAGAGATGTTGACGGATTCCAGCTCGAGATCCTCAAGGGCTGCAAGCGCAAGAATGGCTCGAATCGATGCCCACTTGGGTGTAGGAGCGAAGGTCTCGTTGTAGTCAAAGCCTTGATGCTCGGAGAAGCCCTTGGCGACAAGACGACCCTTGTAGTGTTCGATAGAGCCGTCTGTCTGCATTGCGCTTGACACGAACAACCCATCGAGAACCGATGGCCTTGCGTCCTGGAGGCAGCTGAACGAGCTCAAAGGTCCCATTTTCGACTAGAGACTGGATCTCGTCCTGAGCAGCCTTGGCAGCCTTGAGCCATCGTGCTTGCCCCTCTGGCGGCAATTTGTGGACGTCTGAGATGCTCTTCGGCTCCCCAAAGTGCTCCTGGTCCGCCCTGAATGTGTGCTGAGCTACTGAAGCGAAGGCATAAGCTAGGGCATCGTCGTAGGTCAGGATAGCTTCTCGCTCGCCAGAGTAGACGTGCTCAATGCCTGCTATCATCGCTTCGAGAGAGCATTCGAAGGCATCCTGGTGGTCACCACGAAGAAGGTCAAGTTCGTCGTCGCTCGAGGTGGGAGAAGGAAGCAGGACATCGTCAGGACGAGGTGGAGGAAGAGCAGGGGCAGCAGGCAGAGGATCTGAGTCAACTGGGGAATGAATGAGAGACGGGCTGTCGCGCTGGGGCGTATCTGCACGCTCAGAGGGCTCAGGCGTCGAAGCAGGCGATGGCGTGTTGACACGAAAACGTGTGGGCAGTAGATTTCGATGCTGGAGGTCGTCATCGTTGAGAGAGCCCTGAAAACGCGTAGAAGGAGCTGGGAGCTGCCTTCGAGCGAGTTCAGGATAGGGTTCAAAACCCCCATGAGTGCGAACTTCGTCATGAAGAGATGGCCTAGAGGGCGCTGCAGGGGGTGCCGGGCGTCGAGGAGGACTCGGGGAGCGCGCTCGAGGTCGTGGAGGACTGGGAGGACGCACTCGAGGGCTTGGTGGACGCTGAGGAGCGTCAGGAGGATTTTCTGGGACGTCTGGGACGTTTTGGACAGGCAGTGGAGGAGGAGCAGGATCATCAGAGTCGTCTCCCCCCTGATCATGGGCCTCTGGAACGTCGGGAACATCCTCAGACGGGTCGCTCTCGCTGCTGTGGGCTCCCGGGACGCGGACCTGGTCGAGTGGAAGGCCAAAAACGTGAATAAACATCGAGTTGCCTGGGAAACAGCGCTCGTCGAATACAGCATGAGCTGAGATGATGAACTTCTTTGCTGCAGGGTCCCAGAAATGCCAGGCCTTTGTGCCGTCAGGATAGCCGACGAAAATACACTTTCGTGTGTGCGGTTGGAGCGCCTTGCGATCCTTCTTGCACACGAGCACATAAGCCAGGCAGCCAAAAACGCGAAAGTAGGAGACATCTGGCTTGCGCTTGTCACCTTTCCAGGCAGTATAGGGGATACCACCCTTCAGGGACGATGTGGGCATGCGATTTCGCGTGTGGACGAAGGTAGAGACGGCGTGGCCCCAAAACGACGGTGGCAGCTTCGACTGGGCAAGAAGAGCAGTTGCACCCTCAGCAATTGAACAGTTCGCTCGCTCGGCTACTCCGTTCTGATGGGGCTCGTCTGGCTCGGTATGCTGACGATGGATGCCCTCCTGCGCGCAAAACTCGGCGTACTGGTGTCCCATGTACTCGCCGCCCTTGTCGTCTCGAGTGGCCTTCACCTTCAGCCCTAGAGTGTTTTCTGCGTACGCTTTGAACGACTGGAAGGCCGAAAATGCGTCACTCTTGCGCTTCAAGAAGGCAACCACCCAGAATCTCGCAGAGTCGCAGATGAACGTCATCCAGTAGACGTACCCCTCGGGCGTGGCGACAGGCAGAGGGCCCTTGAGGTCGGTGTGGACGAGGGCGAGTCGTACGAATTTTCTGGATGCAAAACGAGGGATGGCATGGCGATTGAGCTTACCAGCAAGGCAAGGCTCACAGATGGGGTCAGGAGTGCGCTTCGAGCGAATGGTGAGGCCTGAGACGAGGTCCTTGGAGTGCGCCGTTCGAAGGTCGTCGAGATTGACGTGGGAGCAGCGCTGGTGCCAAAGCGCGAGGTCGAGATCGCAGGTGGACGATGCTGAGAGCGCGTTCTTCGACTGGGAGATGGTATGGCCGAGGAGATAGCCCACATTGTGCTCGTTGACTCTGGCCTCGAAGCGAAGCTCCCCCTGGTGGTAAAAAAAACAGGCTGATTTTCGAGGGCGATAAACGTCTCCTGCAGCTTCTCCAGGGTGAGAGAGTCGTCGAGGAGGAGGGTCTGACGAAGAGAGTCGTATTCCGAGGGAAGGGCGCGAATGAGGGCCATAAGAACGAGTTTGTCGCCGAGCTTGGCGATGTCAAAGTCATCAGGCCGAAGGGCTTTCATATCGGACTTCAACTGCGATTCTCGTGTCGAAAGGGGGGAAAGGGACTTGTCTTCGAGCTTGGAAAGGCTCAGGAGGGCGCTGTAGGTGTTAAAAACGCGTACCAGGACGTTTCTGCATGTGCACAGACTCGAGCTTGACCCACATCGCCTCAGGATCGTCCCTAATCGCCTCCAGATGTGTCTGCTGCTCTCTCTCCACACATCCCCAGATCTCCCCAGCTGCTAGGTCCCTCCTGTTGTCGAAATCGCGAAGATCTCGACGCTCTCCAGCGCCCAGGGGCTCGGTAAACGACGGCCTCGACTCCTGGACCTTCATAATGCGGAGGGCAGCGACAGTTCGATGCCTAGCCTCCATATCAAGTCTCCATTGCTGATAGTTGCGGTTGCTGAGCTTCGGGAAAGCGGCTGGAGCGGCGGCCATGATGTCGACCGGAAAGACGAGGGTGCGACGACTCGAACAGTGGCAGAACAGTAGAAAACGGTCGAGGGAAAAGCGAGATATCAAGCAGAGAAAGGATAGGGGCTAGGATGGGGATTCCCAGAGGTAGGCAGGTCAAAAAAGATTGTAGAGTGAAGGGGGGACACCTGGATGGGCCTTGAGAGCGTTTTTACGGGCGGATACGGACGTCTTGAGGCTGTCAGAGCGCAGGGCTCATAACCTATTGGCTGCAGCACGCCTCAGAGCGGTCACAAAGGCCTAAGTCGAGCTCTATGAAGTCTTATTAAATTGGTAGAGCAGAGATACACACCTAAGTGGAGCTCTATGAAGTCTGGGGACTTCGAGCTCAACGAGGGAGGCTGTCTACGGTGTTGGTGTTACGTAGAAGCCACTGTATAGTAGCACAGCCACAAAAGCGAAGATCAACGAAGGAAAGAGTGAAGTGCAGAAGGTGGGGGTTCAATGCCCCAAAGTGCAAACATTAATCTGGGCAAAGAATGATGGAAAAATGGCGGGAAAGATACAGTAGGCTGTGTATCGTATGAGAGTCCGTTGTAAAAAGGAGAACACACCAGGAGATAGTCTAGGACTTGGACAGGGCAATGAGGCTCTGAATAATTCTGCAAAAATGCGCAATGAATTCGAGCTCAACACCTCCTCCTCTTCACTTGCTGCAAGGTCAATATAGCCACTCCCAATATCCTCTTCCTCAGGAAGCTCCACATGCTTGGGAGCCTTCTGTGCAGAGGCCCTGAGCATATACAAACATCAATCATTCAGCTACTATACAGGTAAGAAGCACATACCTAGACTATGATGGCGTGAACCCCGCCACTCTGAACTTCTTCTTGGTGGGAGGTGTCCTGTGAGTGATATTACTAACTTGACTTCCTCATCTTCAGAGCTTGTGGTATCCACCTCATTTACCTCAGGCTCTGAGTGCTTGGCCTTTGGTGCGCCACCCCTACCGCCTCTACCACCACAACCACCACGGCCACCATGACTGCCCCTGAATTATCATGTCAGTAGTCATTACAATCATATGCAATCTCATACACTCTACCTTGTAGCAGGTTTGGCAGTGGCTGCCTTTGTTGAAGTACGGGTGTTATTTCTATGCAATAATCAGCATCATAACAATGACCAACTCACAATTAATGAGTTCAACATACCCAGACATGGTAAGAGTTGAAGCAGGAGATAAATCAGGTGCAAAGGTTCTAACACTCAAATGAATGCAAGCAAAGTCCCCGTATGTGGAGGCAGGGTATTTATACTCATGGGATAGTGATGCATGTGATCACAATTTGCTCAGTCAGCTAGTGCATGTGACATTACTCATGCTCAGTCAGCCATGAGTCACTATCAGTCACCAATGTCTTGGTGCATCAATCAGTAGCCGTGATGATCGCATCATGGAAGCCATTATCAAGCACATGTTTCGGTGCCAAGAAATGGATTCAATATAGATTGCATGGTCCTCATTCTGTCTACAGGCAGTCTTCTTGGTTTGAGGATGGTGCAGCCCTCATAATATACAGAGTGTTGCTCAATACCGTCCATTTCAATGTGTTTTGCAAAATGAACATACCTATGTCATTTGGCGTCCCATCATTTAATGATAGATGGCGAATGACAGATGGCTGTGTTGATTGCCAAGAAATCACCATGTGGCTTGGATGAAGAAAAGGCGCAATTCCTGGCGCACTAGCCAAGACACACACTCATGGCTCTCGCCAAATTGTACAGTGCTCCTGACAAATATAGTGAGTTCTCAATGAAGTGACCTTACATGTACTTACATTGTTATAGGTCAACTGCTTGCAGAGGAACTATCCATTGCAGGAAATGGGAAGAAGGCATCTGTACAGTTGACTACTGCTGCCAAAGTGAGTCATTAGTAACCAGTCAATGTTCAATGGTCACTGATTTTCTCCCTACAGGTTGAACATATTGAGCAGTCCATGACTATCCTTGATCAAGGCATTCGCAGGGAGAAGGTGTTAGTCTACATGTCCAATGAAGGAGACACACACCTGAAGAGGTCATTCTGACCATCCAAGGATACCTTCTGAAAGCCAAGATGCCTCCAGTTACCCATGAGTCAGAGTGGGTCCTTGAAACATTATGAATATACATATACTGAGCATAATCAACAGCATTGCACGCACCAAGGTGTTGCACACTGAGCAGTATCTGAGGATCACTGGACTTGGAAATGCCCAGTTTGGTCAAGCAGCTGTGGCTATGATATCCATTCATCAGCTATTCTCAAAGATGCTGGTGAAAGGGAGTATGCATGACTGGGAAGTCAAGCGGGAGCAAGAGCATATTGTTCTTGACTTTCACAATCAGTACCTCACCTTACGGGAGAAAGTGCTTGAAGGGAACATCATAGACATTCCCAAGGATGTGGACCCATTTGGGATCTTGCAGAAGCATGTCACCAATGAGGTCTTCACTACAGACAGCATTGTGCAGTGCTTCCAGAGGACGAAGGCAGATGGACCATCTCAGTAAGTCACATTTTCCTCCGAAAGTATACTTATTAATGAGTTCCATATCAGGAAAATGCAGTACAAAAAGTCCCATCTTACCACCATCAGTGTTGGACAGTTGGTGGAGATCCAGACTTCATTTGTTGCTGTGCCCCGTGGCAAGGGAAAGTACAAATTGGTCTGCAAGCTCCGCTCTGTCTGTGTCCTTGACCAGAGCATTGAACAAGTGAGTCCTGATTTGAACATTTAATGAGTACTCATAATTTATGTTCTATAGGAGCTCAATAGGGAGCGTGTTCAACAAGCCCTTCGCGGTGCCTCACCTATGCGCAAGGTCAAGCGGAATGTTGGTTATGATGATGATGACAGTGATGTAGAGGAGACTAGAAAGGATGTGAAGCGCATGCGGGTTGACAATGGTGCTGATTGATGCTCTTTGTTGTTTGAAAATCATTATAGTGGTTGCAATTTGTGATTTGAAACTGGGAAGTAATTTCACCATATATGGTAAGTAAATATCACAGTGAAAGACACACGCAGTATGCAAACATACATACAGATTCTCAAGCCATTGGTCATTGTAGTTAGGCTGTAAAGTAGCCATCAATTTTTCTACAGGCTGTGTGTTATACATAAAGAGGTCAGCATTTTGGATATTTCAGCAAGAGCATGAAGTGATTTTACTCACTGACAATATTTTGACACTGGTGTGCTCTGTGAACAATCAGTTTCAAGTAAAACTTAATGTACCAGAGGATGAATATAATATTATGGCCATATAAGGTAAGGAAATTTGTAGTGAAGGAGTCACATTCAGAGAACTCCCCTATAAAATTTAAAGCACTGGCTTGCTCTAGTTAGCCCATAAAGTAGCCATCAATTTTCCTAGTGGCTGCGTGTTACACAACAAGAAGTCAGTATTTTGGACACTTGAGCAAAGTATGAAGCTGGATGTACTAACTCAAGTTGATATGACACAAATTTGTTATAAGAACAGTTCATGCAGGGCAGAATTCACAATACCATATTGGAACGTATACAGAGAATACAATGCTGCATGCACTACTTTAGGCCAGGCACCAGCTACCGTTGTACTGGTCAATTTGGTTCTCCTCGTAGCCCACATTCCTCTCCAAATGATACGTACAATTAGTGCACCTAATACCAGCTGTCTCGATGTTGTCATGCTTGAAGAAGTAGGCTTTGAGACAGCCAATGCAGTCACAGACCGGTTCTCTTCCAGGTTGGAGCTTGTGATGGCACCACTTGTACTCCTCGCACAAGATGTTGTCATCTTCAAACTGGTAGCGGAAGAGAACAACGGAGCCATGGCGCCGCAAGGACCAACATAGGTCAAGCATCCGGCAGATGGTCTTCCGCGTGCGTGTTGAATGTCTGAGCCGTGAATCCAAATGTGTAAGGGATACTCCACTTGCGGAGTGTTGCCTCGAGATTGCCACGGGCGTGACCATTGTTGATGAGAGCACTGCATGCAAGCATGAACATCCAATGCTCCTCCTGGGGGAAGTGCATTGCATACTCGAGATACTCCTTAGTAAGGACCTTGTCAAAGAACTGCAGAAGTTGTTCAGTAATATCAAAAGGCATAATGGGGTATTACACACATTGCTGGGCTGAATGGCTGTTGTACTGTTGATGTACAAGTAGCCACAAGTGCTGTGACTATGCACGTAGACAAAAGTGACCAAGCGGTAGAAATGATCAACTCCTACATTTGTATTGTGAGTATAGAAATAAAACCTTTATTGCCAATATATATACTTACTTGAGAATGGGATCAATGGCTTCATGCACCCTAGCTGCATGGTCCTTAAAGCTCTTCCCATCATTGATGTCCAGCTCAAATGGGATGTCGATAAAGAGCATGGACCCAACAGGAAGGAACCACATCTTGAGATGGGCTTGAAGATACTCTGGCATGCTGCCCTCAAGAGACAATGATGTCTGCCTGAAGACAACTATCGCAAGGCTCCGTGTATTGCAGTGTGCATACTTTGGCGCAACATAACGACCAGTGACCCGAGTTGGCGATGGGGTGATGGACTTGTGGTTCAGATCATGGAATGCCTGATTGTTTTATTGAGTTATGTCAAGTCCAAGATAATACCTAATACTCACATAGTAAGGCCGCTTAGTTCTATGCATCCTCTCCCAGCAGCTGGGGCACTTGAAGAGGGTGTCTGTTAAAGGTTGATAATGTCAAAGTCATCAAGACACTCTGAGCAGACAGTGCGGAAACAGTAGTCGCAAAAGACAACATTGCCACCGTTCTGACACATGACACAATACTGTTCTATTGTCAGATTAAATATACACTGTCAGTATCAATGACTTACAGGTCACAGAAGGAAAGGATCATCATCCGGCTTCTCTGGATATCCAGTATCAATTGCCTGGTCACCTTCCATCTCAGAGATGTGTTGCTGATCTATGATGTCAGCCATGGTCTACAATCTTGGCATCAGAAGAGATCAAGAGAAATATTAACTGGTGTGACTCATGTTACGTTACCCGGAGTGCTTCAGGTATTGTAGTACCAATCCAGATCATCCTGCTATTTATGCAATTGTGATGTCTTGGCAATCATCACAGCCTTACAATATATCTGAGACACACAGCAATATCACACGGTGAGCACACAGCATAGACATGTGCTTGTGCTGATATTATTAAGTACATCACAATTAATCTGAGATGTGCAGCAGAAACATGCGGCGAGCACACAGCATGTACATATGGCATCATACCAAGACCAAGATAAGTAATATTGATGAAGATGCCAAGTCTGATGGGTACAGCATTGATGCGCGGCACTTATCCATCATTCATTACCCAATAACAGTTATTGGTCCAATCTTATCAGGTGTCAATCTAACAATCACACAATGTGTGATCAAAGGTTTGTAATCAAATGTTTCCATTGCACGATCAAACATTCATATTGCACAATCAAGTGTTCACACATTACACGATCAAATGTTCACATTGCACCATCAAATGTTCACATTGCACGATCAAATGTTCTGTACATTCATGCATTATTACACCGCACATTACATTGTGACTACTCCCAAGTCAGAAGAAAATGAAGAAAGATAAAAGTCATGAATGACTACACAAAGAGTGGCCAGGTCTCTGTGTAACCGCTAATGAAAAAGAAAGGGGTAAAGAGGTCCATCGGTCCATCGGTTGAGGTTGAACTGTGAAGACATAAGTATATGTGTATGGAAGTCAACATGAATAGAGACTTACAGTTCGCCCGCAGGGATACCCTTTCAACCATACTGAGAGCATAGCAATAGCTAATGTGCTATGACAATATGAGACCACATGACATTGAAGAGACAAAAGACGTACCTGAGAGAGCATAACAGCCAAGCTTGGTTGCTGGCAATGGCATTCGTACATGCAAGGTAAGGAACTACAAAACACAATGAGCATACAGACAGTAGAATATACGAAGAACGAACCAGTTGCAGCACAACGTGGACGATCTGAACAGCAGTGCACAGTATACGAGAGGGTCTGTTGCTGACCTAAAGATAAACATCAATATAGTGAATTTAACAGAAAGTGGTGCTCACCGGGTTATATGCCGATAGATAATAGAAGATGTCAAGCAATGCCTGACATGAAAGCCCCCAGAATCAACAAAAACGAGTGGCTGAAGCCTGACGTCCGAGATGGAGGGCCTCGTTGCCATAAGCCCCCAGAACTCAAAAGAACCCTCTGAGGAGGTGCATAGGCCGCAGGTCTGAATGTACGCTCTGCCCAACATAACAGAGTGACAAACAGAGACGACAACAAGGTTGTGTTCCTGTCCACCAAGGCATCAAGCCTGGTCAAATATCCCCCTGAGCCAACCAAGTTGCACACAATGTGCGACTGATAGAATATGAATCAGTAAGAACAATTGTATGAAGCACGTACTTAGTACTGCCAAGCAAAGCCAGACAACCTACATGCCCATGGCAGCATGTAGGAAGTCTAGCTAGGCTCACAGACTTGCGTGGGAGAGAGTAAGCAGAGGCCGAGTGGCAGGAGGTCATGGAGGTAAGGAAGAACAAGGAGAACACGCAGAGATGATCTTTTATATGACAATGGTGTTATCTCTTTGTGATGTGCACAGCCTAGTCCATCAGCTGGGCTGTGTTGAAGCATATGGCGCAATAATGGCATCACTGAGGCCTAGATCACACAGCATAACATCATACTTGTCTTGGAGTGGGCCATGACTGGCAGTATCCCTGAGGTGTTAATGAGTATATGAGCTGTGGAGTTGCCTATTCCAGTATTTCAGACCATTGTGATTTCACAAATCTATTGTGGTGTACACTTCATCATTTTGTATTGCCTCATGTGGATTGTCTCCATGCTGAATTTACATCTCACTTGACAATATTTAGTGTTGATGTACTCAGTCTCCAAATTGTCCAGACTCTGGTCAGACACCTAGCTTCATAGTATTCAAACTGGGCTTGTAACATCATTTGTACTTGTCTTGGAGTGGGCCATGACTGGCAGTACAATCCCTGAGGTGTTTGTTAGCATGTGCCAGTTTCTAGTGTTTTCTTGATATGGTACCCATTTCCTATGTAAAATGGTATATTGGTTATGTTCTTTACCCAGCATCATAAGGTAATGGGCAGGTAGAATTTACATATGGTAAAACTAGGTTGATGCTGCAGCATACCTTGCAGTTGCAGCATACAATATCAGACAGATAAATTGATTGTTCTAGCATAGTGTACTTCTGTATAGCACAGAATCAGATTGGTTTCCTCAGAGTGAATTCAGGTTCTTATACTCAGTCTTACCCAACAAATACCACTCACTCATAGCTCTGGTATGAATATTGCTGACATCATGATCTGTGCCACACATAAAGAAGATGGACCTGTGTACTTGTGTATTCCAATTTCCAGTATTGCAGACTAATCCATGCTTTTCCAGACTATTCTGATTTTCCAGATCCATTATCCTGTTCCAAATCTTTGTGGTGTACACTTCATCTTTATGTATCACCTGGTGTTGTTGTCTCTGCACTGGATTTACAGTTATCTTGACAGTATCTATTGTCTTTGTACTCACTCTCCAGAATGTTCAGAATCTGGTCAGAGAAGTAAGTATGTAGTACTTACACTGGGCTTGTAAATCAATTGTATATCAAATCAAATATTTTGTTTGCCCTCTCTTGCACACTCACTCTTCTCCTTATGCTATACCCTCTACTTATCTTCCAACCGGACCTGAGGACAACGAATTGTACCTAACTGATGTCTTTGGGATCCCTATCAGAGACTAATGAATTGTCCTACATCTTCCATTCTGACTCTGAATAGATTGCCTTCTACATTGTTCCCATTGGGTTTATACCTTCATTGTGGTATATATTCATCTTAAAAATGAAGGCAGAAACTAGCTGTTATGATTGCCACATTACTATATTCATTGCAGGTGACTCAGCTCATGCTACATACAAAGAGCTGATGAAGNTTATACCTTCATTGTGGTATATATTCATCTTAAAAATGAAGGCAGAAACTAGCTGTTATGATTGCCACATTACTATATTCATTGCAAGTGACTCAGCTCATGCTACATACAAAGAGCTGATGAAGATGCTACTGCCTCTGTGTCTTGGAACAATCATAATATCATCCAGAGTTATCAAAGTGCTATAGTCATGAGTGTGACTCCTTCGTGTCTAGTGTCTATGAGCTCATTAAGAATGCTCTCATATGAAACTATATACCGCTGCAGAATGTAACATAACGGAAAGGAACACATCAGATGCCAGCAAGTATTCTTCCCTGTTAAGATATCTTCAATCTACAAGTTGTTTGAGGAAAGTTGTGAATATTCATAGATAAGCACATCAGTATGATAACATCCTCATTTTGACACATCTTGAAAAGCCAGTCACACAATTATAATTATATTATGTATTCACTAGCTTGTGTAGCATGTTTGAACAAAACGTAGATACACTGAATATTCAGTGGGACACAGAGCATATTATACATGTTCATGCATCATATGGACTGCATCCTTTGCTAGTCTCCTCTAATGTTGTATAAGATACACACATGGAGTTCATATAACAGGAAATAGCTCAAGTATCTCAGCATAATGTGGTCAGAAATCATGCCAACCACTAAACAACAATATATAGTGAGGAGCCAAATCATAGACAATGCATGCAAGCACTGGATTGTGACAAAAACAGTGTACACATGGTACACATTCATATGTTGAGACATGCATGGCATATAGGATAGCATATGAGCTGTGAATGTAGAAAATTC